>JAQBSW010000813.1:0-30000 GCA_029291075.1 Eudiplozoon nipponicum | reverse complement strand
GTGTGGAAAATGGTTTGCATGTAGTTGGAACAGCTGTTACACAGGCAAGACAAAAGCAGCTGATGAGCAGTGTCAAGCAAAATTGCCTCTGAAGCTCACAAACGGAGCTCTTGTACCATAGGGGAAGTGGGTTATGGTAGATCACACAATCAATTAAGGCTAGAAAGCGGCTTAAGCAAAGTGTGCAGTACTTTATAAGGCAGCTGCTATCATACAACAAGATTCGTCTTTTAACGTACATGAGTTTACGTATTCGTGGGGAATTTTTTATGTATGTGTGTAAGTGTATTCAAATGTAAATATTGTTTGTGTTGAATTGTGCATTGAATTATTCGCTTTGATCGGGCACATCTTATGTCTGACACAGTAACAGGTATTGATTAGCTAATTACGCGTGTACTTCTGTTAGTTGGACAATTCATCTGTGGTTCAGCTCTTTTACAAAATATGGCGTTTGTTTTTCTTGTGTATGCTTGTTATCCATCTAGCTGGTTGCTGCAATTATTTTCTAACTTTGACGTGTGCAGCTTACCAAATACTTAATTATGCATAGCATCCGGTAAATATCACTGCTAATGATAAGTACATTTCAATAGCTTAAGTTACGTATGCCGTTGATAATGATAGCGATCATTTTATATTATTACTTATTTTTATTTCAATGACAAGTACAACTTACAATAATTATAACCATGACAAGTTACTTCAATTTGTATATGCTTTTAAATTGTAACATTTTGCTTTATTTCCGATAACTTTGATTGGCGATGGATTGTGGATTTGTAATCGCACCATTAACAGCGTTTAGTTTCACATGACTTTCTTCTTATTCAGAGACATTGTTTCGCAGGTGATGATGCTACTGCTGATATTTAAACGAACATTGGTTGCGCGGGCGGTGATAATAATTATTTTAATCAAGGTTACGATCTTGATATAAACACATGACCCATTAAGTATGTACATTTTTCAGTATAATGTAGAAAAGGCAATTCATCTAGTAGACCGGCTTCGTCCTTATTTTGAACTTTGGGTCTAAATGTATGGAATATGAGCTCCACTCAAAATAAAATAGACTAACCAAGTTACATTAGTTAGTATATAACTGAAAACTTTGTGTAGTATGCGGCGAGGTGGCTCATTTGTTAGAGCACCAGATTCTGTAGCAGATGTGCCCAGGTTCGAGTCCTGTCCGTGCCAAATTCTGGCCAGTACGTGATGAGTGCCCAATAAGGACAAAATCGGTCTACTGAATGGATTGCCTTTTCTTCTCTATACAATTCTTAATTTATACTGACATATGTAAGTAATTAATTGGTCAGGTGCTTATACTGGCAATTGATTTGATAGCCGGCTCGTGTTGTTTAATGGCAAGTGTCTGACTTTGCCTTATGAAGTACCGACAAATTTGTTTGATTTGCTTTGTGGCTTGTATTGATTATGTGATCTGTTTTAGCTGACCTCTCTGCTGGAGGTAGACCTTTGCTTATGAGCTGTTGAGACAAGTGTTAATTGCTGCGGCACATCAGCTGCCTATATAACTGCTGTCACAAATAAATTCAAACTTTAGATGATTGGGATAACAACGGAGCCGAGCATTAGCGTTTACTCTGATCACCAGCTGTGCATAAAAATATGGTTATGTTTGCATTGGGAAAATTAGCCCGCGTTACTAGATTTAATCGTCTTATGATTGTTGCCATTAATTCCTCTTGTTATGGAAAACTTTGATACATATCTCTGTTCGCATTGTTTACTGTTTTATGTGGACCGGGTTTTATGTTAACATTAATGGACCACTCGAAGCATCCGTTTTTCTGCAATATCTCTTTCGTATGGGTGAATTCTTCCTCTATGCTATGTTCGAAACAAATCATCGTTACGCGGTTGACCAGATTGTTTACCGAGTTTCGCTTGTATGACTTGGGTGCACACATTTTAAAATGAATATTTTGACCTGTGCCTGTTGATTTCTTGAGTCGAGTTCGAGCAAGGTGTCGGTATCTGTTCCGCATTAATTGTATGTCCAGGTAAGGCTATGCACTATTCGACTTCCTTCATTGTGAATTTTATGTTGGTACTTACTTCACTTCACTTCTTCAAAAACATTTTCAAAATTAGTTGTGTTAGGCAAGAACAGGAGCAAGTCTTGAGGTGGTGCATATAAACATCCGCTAGAAGTAGCACAATGCAACTCCCAACGAAGATACCATTTGTATGACGAAAATTTGGCCTTCAAATTGAAACTGCATCTCATGCATGCTTGAGAATAAATTCTTTTAGATTCCCTATATCAATAGGACAGTTCAGATATTCCTTCTGCATCAGCTCGCACGAGATTAGCTCATCAGTGAATGTCATTTTATGTCATCAGCGTTCGTATCTCTCAAATATTCTGCCAATTCAAAAGAATTGTGCAGTGATTTTTACTGTTGCATAATAACTTTGATAGTTTTTACTGCGGTGCCTTTACAATTGACATAATTGATCGCATCGATGGGACTCCAGGTTTGCCATACCGTTTGACTAGATCCGCTAACACTGGTTTTGCCATTCGAATTGCATGAAGCAACTGTGCTCGGGAGCTTGTGTAAACAATTCTATAACGTCGTCCCTTATCCTTCCGAGGATCACGTTTATTTTGGTTTCTATGGTAACCGACACGTCTGTCTGCTCCACGTCTTTTTTAATTTCGATAGTTCAGAGTTCATGTCCATAAAAGCAAAAGTACGACACCCGACTATTTATCAGGTTTGAAGCTGATTTCCTTCAAAACTGCGTTTGACCTGTCCCACATCACTAACTATCTCTACTTGTTAGGTCTTCTTCGTTAAACTACACTAGGGGAACTCTTTTTGTCAATTTGTGATACAAATTAGCGATCTAAGCCTGATTTTTGCTATCATGTCGTTCATAAAGATCTTCTTTCATGACAGAAAACTTATTTCGAAGAGGAAAAAGCTTCGTTCTAGTGGCTTGAATACGTTATTCCTTCGTATTTAAAACTTAACTCGGGGAGCTTTGGAAAGTTTTGAAATTTATCTAAATCTGTAATTAGGTCTTTGAGTTGTTCATTTCTTTTTCTATTTGCGCTAACTTCTATTTTAATCCACTGGGCTTAGGATGGGCTCTTTGAGTTTTTTCAATTGTCAACGTAGCTGAATGAATTACTTTCGAGATCATCGAATTTTGCTTCTTCGCTTCCATTTGTGTTCATTAACAATCTGTATCCCTTCGTTGGTCGGTCTAGGATTACTTCTTCTGGATTGTTTCAAAAAGCGCTTTGGTACTTCATCTGCTCATAAGTAGGATTTGAAAAAATGGATCTGATCCCCACATTTGACACATGTACAACTTATCTAAATTTAGTAGTTCAAAATAGGACGGTACCCTCCTATTTTCTCACATTCATCAACAAAATATAAAGGAGGTTAAAAAGCGAAATATCGGCTCCTACTGATGAGTCGCCCGTAAGCACGAAACGAATGTGCACGAGATTATACTTTCCGTTCACACTGTCTTCGGTTTATCCTTCTGATCCTAATTGAAATAATTTCTAACTAGGTGTGCAACACCTAATACATAATAACAATCAAGTTTGTTGGTTATTTTAGTACAGTTATATCATACATATTCGATACTTTCTCTTCCTCCCACTAACTTTCTGCAAGCATGATGCGATTACGTATACCGGGAATTTGAGATTGTTGCAATAGTACAACTATATATATATATATATATATATATATATATATATATATATATATATATATATATATATATATATATAGTTGTTGAGTGGGTGTTTTCATGTGCTCCATGCATATGCATATACCGAGTTCATTTACTGAGACAACTTCTTTGTTTAAAACCATTAGTTCGTTATAAATTAAAATGTAAATAGAACTTTTTCGGAACACCGGTAACACATTTGCTTAAATCTGCTATTGTGAGCATTTTGACTGTGTGTGTGTGTGTGTGTGTGTGTGTGTGAGTGTTTAGAAGTCTGATAATGGAATGATAAATTCCGTTCCGAAACGTAGCCAGTTAATGAAGATTATATGGTGCCTCATTTTGCAGCTGTCAGTGCGATCGTTGTTGAAGCCTACGGAGGAAAGGGAGGATTCATCATCCAGCCACAACGAAGATGAACTCGATGCGTACTTCGAAATGAGGATCAATCGGATCTTTGCGAAACCAACTTTTCGCATTGTTGGCTGTTTTTCGTGTTCGAATTTTATTTTCCCGAGTGTTGTTTCTAATTTCGCTTTGTTCTTCAATTTTATTCTGTCCTCTTGGTAACAGAGCAGGATGTGCAAATGGCAGTGTTGAATGCTCACATTGTTTTGAAATTTCTTACGTTGTTAACAATGGTTGTGATAACTTATGTGCAGCTGTCTTGCAATGCCGCGGGTTGTAGCTTTGCACTAGCAGTTTCACAAAGATCCGATTGAACTCAACTTCCACGTATGCGTCTGTTTTGTCTTCAATAAGGCTGGGTGCGTATTCGTCTCTTACTGCCGTAGGCTTCAACATCGTTCATACTAATTATTGAAAACGTGGTTCTATACAATGTTCGTTTACTGGCAACATTTCGGAACGAAAATTCTATTCCATCATCTGCTATTGTGATTATTGTGCTGTGTATATATGTGATAAGGGGCCTGATGATGTAATGGTGATTTTCGTTCCAAAATGTTGCCAGGAATCAAAGATTGTATAGAACCGCATTTCCAATGGTTAGTATGAACAATGTTGAGGCCTTCGAAAGAAAAGTTCGAATAAGCACTCAGCTCGATCGACAACAAAACAGACGCATACGTGGAAATTGTGTTCAATCAGATCCTTGTGAAACTGCCAGTGCAAAGCTACTACCCGCGTACGCAAAACGCGGCATTGCAAAATATGAAGCTGGCACCCCGCAAAAATTCAAAGAATATTTGTTGAGTCTGGTCAAGTGAATGTTTGGCTTTGTCTGGATGCTAGTAAATTATTGTTGGGTTTTGTGATTCATCTGGATAAGTGGGCCGAACAATTCAACAATTTGAATTTCATCGTCAGTCCCTATGCCTATTCTCCCACCCAGCTCTAGATTGTCGTAAGAAACATAGTGGACAAATTTTGACATTTCATAAACATCTAAAGTCAACTCCATTCCAATTTGTTACTGAAGGACCCGTTTGTATGCCTGAATGGGGTCCACGTGCGAATCATGATTCTTGGGTGGAAACCCTGCGTAATATGGCATCGAGGTCAACTCAGTGCATTAATGTATGCATATATACATGTATGTATTCGAGTATACGTATGCATGTGGTTTTGTATGTATTTATATATGTACGTAGGTCTGTATGTGTATATGGATGCAGGAATGTATGTATTTATGCATGCATGTATGTACATGTGTATGTATGCAGATATATATACATTTATGCATATATGTGCGTACGTATGTATGTATGTGTGTATGTATGCATGCATGTGTGTGTGTACGTAGGCATCTATATTTGTATGTCGAGTGGTGAGGGGACACCACTTCTACCAAATTCCCAAGAAACTCCATGAAATCAATGGAGCCGGCTTATCCTCCAAAAGGAGTCAGTCGCAGTAAAGTAAAGTATATTTGTATGTATGTGTGTATGTATTACGTAGGTATCTATATTTTTATGTATGTATGTACGTGTGCTCGTATGTTTGTGTATGTATGTTTGGAGAATAAAAAGTAGATTAATCGAAATTACCTGATCGGCGTTTTAACTAGCACAGGTTGAATTTCAGTTGATGATTACTACGATTAAATACTGTTTATTGCGAAGAGCTAATATATATGCAAGTATGTATTAGGTGTTGCGAACCTAGTAACAAATTAGTTCACTTGTGAGCAGAAGGATAAACCAAAGACAGCACATTCGTTTCGTGCTTACTGGCGACTCATCAGTAGGAGCCGGTATTACGATTGGCGATCGCGGGTTGTCGCTTGGTTCTATCAGTTTCGCAAAAATCCGATTGATCCCCATTTCCAAATACACATCCAATCCATCTTCGTGGTTGTTGGATGCTGATTTATATTTTTAACGAGTTCGCAATTTGCTTAGTTTATATATATATCATTCCGAGGTTAAACGTATTCATTTGACTTGGTGCTAATTATGCGTAACGTGCTATTTTTTAAAGCGAAAATCACACCATATTGATTATTCTGATTAGGTCATACAATGCTTTCGACTTTTTGTCATATTCTAATCTATTCAACAAAAAATAATTTTTTTATCCTTAATAGTTCGTCCTATGACAGATAATGATGCATTTTCTGGAACCGTGTTTTCTGACAAGTCTGTGCGACGCGCATTCATACGCAAGGTCTACATGGTGTTGGTCTGTCAATTGGCAGTCACTGCTGCATTTATCGCTCTATTTCTGTTTGTGTAAGTCACGTGCCTGTGTTGTGAAAACTATTTTCTAACATAATATTTCACTTTTTGAGTGTTAACCGTGGGCTTCAGAACTAAGTTGGGGAAGAGGATTGGTGTTGTTATGTCTATTGTACAGGTGCCGATCACAAGCCAACATATGACCGGTAGGCTTGAAACACATTACTGACCATTTTGCGTCCCTTAAGTCAAAGGTTGTCTTGTGCGGGGGCTCCTTGAATGTGAAGGAGTTTTATCTCGCCATATTGTCAGTCTTTTAGAGATGACAAAATAATAAATGGATCCTGGATGAAAATAGCTGTTAGGACATTAGTCTCTCTATCTTGCCCTTGTCGTAAAACTGGTCGTGTTCTGAAAGCCTTTGATTTTGGTTGGTTACAGACATGCAGAAGCCAAAAGTGACTAAGGGTTCACTGCCATATAACAATAAGAGAAACAAAAAACAAGAATTATTTTAGTAATAACAACACAATAATCTGTGCACCTAATTTATAAGTGAGAATGACGAGACAGAGCGATAGAGAGAGAGAGAGAGCATCTAGTTAATATAAGGATATTTATCTAGATAACACACAGAAGTGAGGCAAACTAAACCTCTACACAACACCATTATGGCCAAGTCAGCATTAATGCAAGGCAACATCAGCAATAAAGCTTCCTTGTGGTTTTCTTTGTATCAGGTGATAGACTACACCAAACATCACAGATAACTCTGACCTACGCAGAAAAGAGAGTTACGGAGATGATTCTACTAGAAATCTGAAAGAAGAATGCCAATGAGCTCGAATCGATGCCATATCGCGCAGGGTTTCTAACCAAGAAATGAGATGCGAACGCGGACCCCATTCTTGAGGGACGAGTGGGCTCTATACTACCAAATTTTCTGGTAGTTGACTTTAAGTTTTTCTTTATGTCAAAATCTGCCCACCATGTGCCTTACATTAATTTGGCGCTGGGTGATAGAATAGTACTCTACTGGGCAATCGAATTGAGAGAATACGAAGAATGTGACCGAGCCAATGTAGTTGACTGGCCCTTACTTTTTTTAACGAGGAGCACTTGATAGCCGATCCAAAAATACGTCTACGGATGTGAACGTCGGTTATTCGTTGGTTGTAACAAACATTTGCTATGCTTCTATGTATTAGGTGTTGCGAACCTAGTACCAAATTAGTTCATTTATGACCAGAAGGATAAACCAAAGACAGCATGAACAAAATGTATATTCTCATGCTCATTCGTTTCGTGGTTACTGGCGACTCATCAGTAGGAGCCGGTATTACGCCCTTTAACCACTATATATTTGGTGAGGAATGTGGGATAATAGGACGGTACAATCTCCTAGACGAATGTGTAAACCTGCAGTAGTGAAGCTAACATTATACAAAGTCTCGACAATGCGACTTCAACGCTAACTCACCTATATATATAATATATATACATCGAGTCTGTAAAGGATACTAACACAATGGCTATTGTGTTAGTAACCGATACCAACATTATTGTACTGAAAAGGAACATGTTACTAAGTTCGCAACACCTAATACATACTTGCATATAGCTTAGTTCTCCGCAACAAACAGTATTTAACTGTTATATATTGAATTGAATGATGTCATGCTTACCGCGAAATGTGATAACTGATATCGATCAAGTCCAGAGTGCATGGATTTACGGGAGTAACCGGTGTTCAGAAATAGTTGTAATTATAAATTTCGGCGAACTATAGCATATATTGATATTCATCATGTTAGTACTATGTACCGACTCGGCAACCATAGTGTTAGTACCATGTACCTTTTCGGTACTATAATGTTGGTATCGGTTACTAACACAATAGCCATAGTGTTAGTATCCTTTACAGACTCGGTATATATATTATATAGAGTGAGTTAGCGTTGAAGTCACATTGTCGAGACTTTATATAATGTTAGCTTCACTACTGCAGGTTTACACATTCGTCTAGGAGATTGTACCGTCCTATTCTCCACATTCCTCACCCAAATATATAGTGGTTAAAGGGCGTAATACCGGCTCCTACTGATGAGTCGCCAGTAAGCACGAAACGAATGTGTATGAGATTATACATTTTGTTCATGCTGTCTTTGGTGTATCCTTCTGGTCACAAATGAACTAATTTGTTACTAGGTTCGCAACACCTAATATATATTTGCATATAAATTAATTCTCTGCAACAAACTACTTAATTTTCTATGCTTCGCAAACAACGATGATCGAATGCCTATAAACGCCTAAAATCATCAACTCTAAGGGTCCAGAATTAGCCGTAAACAGGGCTCGAACCTGGGCACGTCTGCTTCAGCAAATACGCGATGCGTTCCCAATAAGGACTAAACCGGTCTACTGGATGAATTGCCTTTTCTACACTATACAATTCTTAGTTTATACAGACAAATTCATGAACTGAATGGGTTAAATGTTTATATTAAGATTGCTACCTTTATTATAGTAATTGTTATCACCGCCCGCGCAACCAATGTACGTTTACTTAAAATATCAATTTTCTTTGACATCTGCATCAGTCCCGTTCTCCGAAAATGTTGCCTTGCCCTAATGCTGACTTGGCCATAAAGGTGTTGTTTAGAGATTTAGTGTGCCTCACTTCTCTCACTTTCTCTCTCGTTATTTATATATTTTGGCTTATGTTTATATGGCAGTGAAACATTAGTCACTTTTGGCTTTTGTATGGCTATGCTTGATAATAATGATGTATGTACGTATGTATGTGTGTATGTATGTATGCATTTATGTATGTATGTATGTATGTATGTATGTATGTATGTATGTATGTATGTATGTATGTATGCATGCATGCATGCATGTTTTATGTATGTCTATATGTATTTATGTTTGTATGCAAACATGCATGCTTGTATGTTTGCATGTATGTATGTGGTAATTCATGTTTGCATTTATTTATGCATGAACGTACATGTTTATGTATGTATGCATGCATATATGTGTGTATATATGCGTATATATGTATATGTCTGTACGTATACATGAGTGTATGCATGTATGTATGTGTTAATTCATGTTTACGTGTATTTATACATGAACGTACATATTTATGCATGTATGTATGTATGTATGTATGTATATATGCATGCCTATATTTATATGTGTGTATGTATGTGTGTGTCAGTGCCCTATCTGCTGAGTAGTGGAGAGTGAATAAGCGAAAGTAGGCTGCTGCAGTGACTTCATTTAAGGTTCCGCCTATTTTTTGGTTCACTTTTCTTCTATAGTCTAACAATTGCGCTCTTTTGTTGCTATGCGTATTGTGGATGCTGATAAAATCACTAAGCGAATTGTCGAACTTTAAACCTCGGTTAGGTTTTCACGTACACTTATTTACTATGCGAGCATGAATACAAATTTTGCAACAAGAAACTCACGAAATTATGTTCGATAGATTAGAAATTTTTAACTGCTCTGTATCAGACACCAGATTGCAGGATCTTACAAGCATTTCCGAACTGAGTGCAACATACTTATTTGCGCTTTATCGACTTCGAAACTCTGACACAACGAGATTTTCTCAAGCCGGGAATGGAGCAACGGTATTTGTCTATAGTTCACGAGCTAAAGCTTGTTTAACTGAAAAGATCCTTATTAACAGCCGTCTTCGTGCGGCACGCTTAACGACATCTACAAAATCAATACCTAAGACCTCACTCAACGTTACCGTTTCGTTGTTTCTGCAGATGCTCCCAGCGATTGCAGTTAAGATGATAGAAATTGCGTTTTCTATTCCGATTTCTGTTCTCTACTAAGCAAAGTGAGCAGTTCAGTCTGAAATTGGAATTTGAATTCTCTTGGAGAAGAAAGGCCGATACGTTCGCATCAGTTAACAGCAAATACTTGTTCCAACTTATTTGTGTAACAGGTACGAGAAAAGTAAAATTTAGTTAAACAAAATTTATTGCATCAATAATCTGGAAACTGATCGTTTTGATCGTTTTGATAGGTAGGCTGCATACTTGAGATATCAAATTTCTTTGAAATCTACATCAGTCCCGTTCCCTGAAAATGCTTATCTTGAACAATCATCAGATTTAGAAATACGAAATTCCACCTTAGCTTTTTAACGTCGCAAATCTGCAGGCCCCGAAGATTGGCTACCAAGCTTATTTAAGGATGGCGTCGACAGTTTATTGAGTGCCGGCTGATTTTCTGTACTATGTGGAATGAGATGACCGTGCTGGTTACATGCAATTGATTGATCCTTATGCCCATCCTCAGAAGAAGGCAATCGTTATTCGTGTGAGAACCATCGTAGCATAAGCTTGAACCCAGTCATATGTAGGTTATTTGCTTTAATTATCTTACGCTGTCTCAGCGCTTCACGTGAATCGCCTACTAGGGAGGAGCAAACCGGATTACGTCCAGGACGAGGTTGTTTGGATAATATTTTTACCTTAAGGTAGATATTTTAAAGCGACATATGTTTCCCTGTCCCACCAATGCTGTCTTTACAGAATTTTATTTGTCATTTGATACAATGGACTGCACTATTCTATTCGATATTCCATTGAAACGTTGTATGCCGACTAAATTTCTAAATATTGTACTTGCTCTCTACACATATGTGTTTAATTTTGTGATATATACCACTATAAACTATACCGCCGTACGTTCAGGTCGTAGGCGTCGAAGTTCCCCCGGTGATAGATTTGTCGATCGTGAATATTTGGGCGTAATTGTGTTATTTTTTACAACCAAGATTCTGCCAAGACCACTTCGAATACGTTAGCAATCGTCCTTTCTTTCAGTATGTATTGTGCACTATGAAATCTAAGATCCCTCTACAGGGTAACCGATCAATCGCTTCAATTCTCAGACTTCAATGTGGGGATCTGAACTTAATTGACGAGTTGACATATCTCAGTTGCTATATAAATAGCTAAAGCTATACGAGTGATGATGCGAATATGAGAATCGCGAAATCTCGAGTAGATTTCTACCACATTCGTCATTTATGGAGAAACGTGAGTATTTTACTCTGCCTTAAAGATTGTGTCTACAATGCATCTGTGCGTGCAGTTTTGGTATTCGCTAGTGAAACTATTTTTTTGTGTTTGAAAATTTCACAAGATTCTGACATTGTTGTGTGAGGAGCATAGCTTATATAAGTTGATAACAGCGAATAAATAACACTGACATCCATATACGTAATAAATCTAACATTAACTGCGCGGGTGATGATGAATTGTCTTTTCAACACAGTAAAATGCTTAGTTTATCTTGACAAATGTATATATATACCAGGTTAAGGTGTTTTTATCGAGATCGCAACCTTGAGTATAGTTATATTAATACATATATGTATTTTAGAGTGGACACCTCGTGCTCCTCATCAGGAAAACAAAAAGACTGTATCAACTGCACTGGCTCGGTCACGTTTTACGTATACGTCTTCAATTAAATTGCTAATTAAAGCAGTTTTATCGCAGACGCATCATCATCATCATCATGCACAGCCATACAAAAGCCAAAAGTGACTAATGTTTCACTGCCATATAACCATAAGAAATGAACATTTTAATTCGTACTGTTCATGGTTATATGTGGACTGTAAAAGAACACTAGGTCGCCCATTCCTAGTGATTACACTACGCACCTAAACAAACGTTCATAAACACAAATATAGTTAGAATAAACTGTGTATCAGTGCAGTCACATTTACAGTCAAGTACAATGAATGCGAGACTACTAGAGGTGAGAGCCGCATATCTAAATTTGATTTCCATATATATTCAATGCGGTTTGATCCTCGCTGGTCAGTTTGCCGTCGTACTCTGATGATGATCATGGAAGGGCGAAACGCGTCAGTGCGTGCGACTGGCGGTAGTTTTGTTATGTTGTTCGACGACATTCGGATTTGTGTTTACATCAAGCTTGCATAATTGATTTGAAGAAATTTTGCTATCACTTGTGCAATCAATCACTGTTTAAAGCCTCATGTTAATGACACATTTCATATCCTACGTCATCTTTTCAACTTTACCGGGCATGCCATAGGTAGTAACCATATTTGTTGATAGCAAGAATCGCACCAACGACCATTTACTTCTGAGCCAAAAAAGTCAAGCTCTCAAACGCAGAACCTATGAAATGCATGTACTTAGAAATCTTGTCTTTTGGCATATTAGAGAACGGAACAACGTGATAAAGTGACCAACGCTGCGCGTAATATCGTCAGATTCTGAGATGGCTAGTTACTCTTTACTGCCTTACTAACCATACACTAATGTTTTATCGCAAATTGTGCTAGATTGGCAAAAGAAATAAGGTAGACAAATTTTGACAGGACGGTTAAAGCTCATTTAGATTACACTCAAATGTGAAAGTATAGAGCCCGTTCGTCTACAAGGATGCGGTCCACGTGCGCATCATTGTTGCTGGTTCGAAACCCTGCACGATATGGTGTCCAATCTAGCTCATTAGCGATCCTGTTGCACATTTCTAGTAGCACCATCTTTACTTTCTTTTCTTAGCTGGGCAGAATTTACTGCGAGGCTTGGTCGCGTTTATCAGTCGATACCGGAAAAAACCACATAGTGGCTCTATAGTTGGTCTCCCCTTGTCGTAAAATTGACTTGGCCATTATAATATTGTCTAGATGTCTAGGTGGCCTAATTTTTATGTGTCATTTAGCGAATTATTTCTTTCTAAACTAGATCTCCCTTTCTTTTCATAAATAACCTTCTGCTAACAACTTTGTTTTAAATTATTATTTTTTGTTCCTTTTCCTTAAAAAAGAAATTTCAATTGTTGCTTCTTATTTTTCACTTATTTCTATGGTTATGTGGCAGTGAAGTTTCAATTACTAAATGGTGCTGTATTACTGGCAGTGATGATGCCTGTGTCCTTGCTTATGCGCTTTTTCGCATTTTGTTTATTATATAATGTGTAAATATAACTTGCTTTATAAAGTAACAGATATTTCAGGCGTGTCGATATCTGTCAAAAAGGAAAATCGCTTTTTTCAACTGTGTTTTAAAAACCCGATTTGTAATACAGTTATGCTCTGATGCAATAAGTATGCGTTAATTAACGTTGTTTTATTTTTGCATCGAATCGTTTTGTATATTTTAATAACTGTTTTATTGGCTGTATCTAACTAATTGTATCATTTTCCCTATTAATCCGTGGTTTTATTTCATTTCAGTGATTCACTGCGTATTTGGGTGCAGACACATATGTGGTTTTACTACGTCTCCTAGTGAGTTTTTCAACCAATATTTATTTAATTAAATAAATGAAATATGATATGGTTTATTGAGCATGCTATGTCGTTATGATGCTAGTATACGCATATCCTAGCATGTCGGGACGAGTTGTTGCACACACTATTGAATTCAAAACGAAAAATGTCATCTTTGTTATTGATATATTTTTTATTTCGACATCTTCACCATGATGGAGATTAAATGTTGATGTGAATTGTTTGTTTGATCAGTTATGGCGTACTAAATGCCGTGTTGTTTCCATTTGGGCTATATATATATATATATATATATATATATATATATATATATATATATATATATATATATATATATATATATATATATATATATGTTCCACAATTGATCATACCTGACGAAGATAAATCAACCTTTTAATAAATGTCACTCGTCGACCTTGGTTGACTGGACATTTATAAAAATTAGGAACCTGGATACAAATTATCCATTCCTCCTGGATTGGCCGAAATTGTGTTCTTTAATAATCTCCAGACAGGCGTAAATATAACCACTATCAGTTTGATACTGCCAGATATTTTTTGCAGGATTAAAAAGTGCGGGCGTCATAATGATGGGTACCACGATTTGCGATCGTGGGTTGTCGCTTTGCACTCTCTCTGTCTCGCAGAGATCCGATCGGGACGACGGTACCACATATGCTTAAATCTGATATTGTGAGCATTTTACTTTGTGTGTGTGTTGTGTTGAATCCGGAAATTCTGGATCGAAACGTTGCCAGTCAACTTAGATTAGATTGTACCGCATTTCCAGTGGTTAGCAGGAATGATGTTGAAGTCTTCGCAGGACGAATCAGCACCCAGCCACAACGAAGATGAACTCAATGCGTCCTGAGGTTGAGAACCCAGAAAAGAATCTGTTAGCATTGACAACCACTGCTTACTTTCTACGATGGTATCCAAAAGAACCTCACTCGTCAGTGGTTTGAGTCTGTATAATTAAGCACAAACTTCCCTAGTTTTGGCACGTAATTAATCGAATACTCACCGTTTAAATTCCGCTCACAGGAGTTCTACTGCCGTTTAAAATTTGGCTGATACCGAACGATTTACATGTTATTGAGCCGCACTTGTGTATTGGATGGTTCTAACGAGAAATCTTGCACTCGCACAAAGGCTTCCAATTTATCGGACCAAAACTGTGGCCTTACAAATTAATCAACATCACAAACAACAATAAAACAGAATTTATAACTGTCGCTTTACTATCAAATAACTATGAGAAAATACAAAAACTTTTTATGACGGATAGGAAGTAGTTAAGATGGAGATACTTCTATAGGTAACACAGAGAAATGAGGCAACCTAAACATCTACACATACACACACACACCATTAAAGCAAAGGACATCGGCAATTCTGTTTTCTTTTGGGTATCACTGTGTCACTTCATAAAATTGACAGAACTTCGCAGTTAACTGTGACGTACTAGGACAAGAAAACTAAGATTATTTTATTAGATATCTGCAACAACATCGCCACTGAGCTCGTTTCGATGCCATATCGTACTTGGTTTCCAACCAAAAACTATGATGCACTCATGAGCCACATCTATTTAGATAAACGGGTTCTATGCTACCACATTTGATTGTAGTTGATCTTTGTTGATTCTCCCATGTCCGAATCTACAGCTGGTTGAAGAAATAATGCTCTATTTTGCCGTCGAATTGAAGACGAACGTGATCGCGTCTGCTTAGCTGATGAAACTTTATTTGTTTGTCTAATGATGAGTACTTTTTGGCCGATCCAGAATTACGTATACGGACGTTGGCCTTGCTTATTCGTTGTTGATAACCTATGCTATCGGCAATATACTTTTCGCTGTTTAAGTAGTTGTATGGGGTTAGAAATATTATCCGAACAACCTCGTTCTGGACGTAATCTGGCATGTTCTTCTTTAGTATGCGATTCACGCTGAGCGCTCAGACGACGTAGGATAAGCAGAGCAACCAACCTTGATACGACTGGAGTCAAGCTTATACTACGATGGCTGTCACACGGTTTACAATAGTGTTCTACAAATTTTCACCACCATCCTTAAACGAGGTCGGAGGCGGATCCTCGTTGTCTGCATCTTTGCGATATTTACGTGCTAAGATTGCATTCTGTATACCTAAATCTGATGATTGTTCGAGGTTAGCCCTCTACATTGACGATACATGCCCACTTTTTGCGATCGGGACTAATACTAATATCCATTGATTTGTGCTCACTGACCATTTTATTTCAGATTGCTCTCGATCATCTTTTTCTTAACTATGGTGTATTAGATTGACAGAATTAACTATGACGTGATATTAAGTGGATAGGTGTCTTCATTTATTCTGTTTGTACAGTGCTTTGAAATATTCTTTCTTTCTTTCTTCTTCTGGTGGTACTGCGACAGTAGGAAAATCAGCTTTTAAACGCTGCTGCGTTGCTCTCTGGGATGATGATGATGATGATGATGATGATGATGATGATGATGATGATGATGATGATGATGATGTTAATAATGATAAATTGCGCAGAAACTTAATCTTCTGGCCTGATTACACATTAATTTGGCCTATATTTTAATATAAATGCAAAATCTGTGTTTATTTTTCTTTTTTCTACAGCGCTGTGTTCTTCGTTACGTATTTGGTACTCGTCTGCTGTGATAGCGTGCGCAGGAAGTTCCCTGGAAATTACATAACACTGTTTATATTTGTAAGTTGTTAATTTCTATTTTGCATTTAGTGTGTTGGTCATTATCTGCACGAACGGGTCACAAGCTCGTTTGTATTTCATGCCAATCTTTCCTGGTTTTACTCGTAGCTAAAGTTAATTATTTGATCGCTTCTTGTCCCCGACTGTTTGCTTTTCTGTTTGATCCTAGGAACTCGGGACTGCTAGTTGCGTTTGATGCTCTTTTGTTGTTCCTATTTATCGTTTTGAAAATGACATTGTGAACCAACTAGGAATAGGCGGAGCAGTGTTATTCTAAAACCAACACGTAACCATGAATATAATTTTACACGATCATGCGGCAGATAGGTATCAGTTTTATAGTAGGATGATTTCTTCCTGTTTATGCTGCTGACTTGAATGACGGTGTTCTAAGTTAGCAGTTGTGTAATTAGGTGTTGCTCAGAAGGATAAACAAAAGGCAGCATGCACGGAAGGTATAATCTTGTGCACATTCGACGTGTGCTAACTGGCAACTGATATCAATCAAGGCCAGAGTGTATGGATTTGCTGTAGTGACAGGTGTTCAGAAATAGTTGTAATTCTCAATTTGGGTGAAATTTATCATATCCGGAAATCCATTGTGTTGGTACAATGTACTTTTTCGGCAAAAATATTGGACATTATACTGTCCTATTTTCCCACATTCCTCACCCAAATATATAGTGGGTAAAGGGCGTTATACCGGCTCCTGTTGACGAGTCGCCAGTAAGCACGAAACTAACGTTCACTTTTTTATACATTCTGTTCATGTCGTCTTTGGTTTATCCTTCTGGTCATATTTGAACTAATTTGTTGCTAGGTGCTCAACACCTAATACACAATTGCGTATATATTAGCTCTCTACAATTAGTATCGAACTGTTCTAAACTAGCAGTTTGGTTCACCTAGCTTAGCTATACCAAAGGATATGTAAAAAATTGAGTTTTTGAAGAGGCGTAGTATTTTGCTGCTCTTCCCGATAACTTCCAGACACGTTACCCAAGAATCATTTCTTCTTCGGGCCTACACGGTTTAGTTTAATTGGCTTTGTTATCGAGTCTGTCACTGGTCTAACTAGCTGTTGTTGTTTAGGCCGTGGTACTGTTTAGCTGGTCGGTTCTATTCAACCGCTGTCTTATCTTTCATTGCTGTCCAATCTCGTTAAAGTCAACGGATTAGGTTGGTTACGGCATTGCCTGAGAAGGCTAATTTATCATTTTACTTGCCAAGATACCGAGACAATTTTGACGGATGTCGGTATCCTCAGCAGAGGTGGAACCAATTTCGTGGCTGGGCACTGTTATTTTTGAAATTTGGGAATTAAACTCGCCGATTTTTACTCAATAATCAGGAGGCACTTTTACCAACAAAAATCTGGAAATCTAGCTTGGAAAAGGGTCATGTGGATAGGGCTGGCGACTTCTGCTTTATTGACAGTATCTGCCAAATGTTCAGGAGAATCTTACGTTATTAACTTAATGCTTGCTTTGTTTATATTCGCCAGCTTTCAAGTTCGGACTAACTAGTTTTTCAATTTTTGAAACGCAGTTGCCGACTTTTGCTAATTAATATTGCAATTGTATAAAATTTGCGTATTTTAAATTTTGTGCTGACGAGGCTGGTTTATGGTCAATTGTTCTTTTCGAATTCGATATGTTATCGAAAAGTCATATGCCCACTAAATTTATAAATATTACACGCGCTTTCCGCACAAGCACTTCTGGTCGCGTTAGGTTCTCCAATGAATAATCACACAACCTTATTTCTAGCAATGGTGTTCGTCAGGGACTATTATGAACCCTACTATTCCATATATTCAGGATGCAGATAGGTATATCAATAACTCAGGCAAGTAAAGCGTCGAGACAAATAGGAGGCTCGCAATAACTGGAGTAGTTTTGTATTACAGAATGCAAACATGTAAAGACAGTAGGTCCAAGCTCACGGATATTTTATAAGTTACAGAAATGATAATGTTTCTTCATTAAGACTCATTATCTATGCATAGATTTCGACAGTACAAGATGCTCCGAGTATTATTCAGAGTTAAACAACAAATAATGAAGGAAAAATTAAGTACATGGTTCAGAGCAACTTCCAATTTGGTTAATAAAAGGCACGAGCTAAATGTAAGGGAGAGGGGAAAGGTAATTTTATTAGTATTCTGATAAATACTACAAGTAATATTCTGTGTGACTAGTTACGAACATCATTGTTCATGACAATGTAACTTGTTTACCTGTGCACATCCAACATACAATTCTTATTACAGTGAGTTATTTTCAAACAAATTTACGACATAGGCAGGTGTAGCATATATATATATATATATATATATATATATAAAGGTTTTCATTTGATTATGTAGGTGGCAAATCTATATATATATATATATATATATATATATATATATATATATATATATATATATTTATAATGAACAAAAAGCTATAACAGTTTATTACTGGAGGATCGAAGGAAGAATAAACCAGCATCTTCCTAAAAATGTTACGAAAAGGTGCAGCTCTTACAAAAAACGTTAGCTATTTGCGAGTATATGCTAATCACACGCCACGATGTCAATATTAATAATACATTTTCGGTTTTCTACTGAGTAAAATCAGAAAAAATGCTTCTGACTTTCGAAGCAATTGTAATCAATACTCTTAATCCTTGTTTAAACGTAAGCAAGATAATACCAAAAAATCAAATAGAAACATCTCCAACAAGGCTTTAAAAGTAACAGACGTGTTTGAAAATAAATGATACACCCAGTGTTTTCGAACAGATTAAAGGTTAAATCGATTATGGTGTTTCGTAAAAGAAGCATGCATGGCGACATTGCAAAGACGTGACTTAGAAAGTTGTGATTAATTACGGCAACATCTACTGCAGTGATTGGATAAACAAAATTTGCGCTAATAAATAAAACATGCTTTGCTTGCAGGTAATAGTAGAAATTATGTTTTTTTAAATAAATACATGTAATAAATTATACACTTCTTTATACAACCAATAAATGTTTAAAACTGAACAGAAGTGCAGGCCTTGTAAAAAGCTAAATTTTTATTTCATATCATTATCATGCACAGCCATACAAAAACAAATATTAACTAATGTTTCACTGCCATTAGAAGCGAAAAACGATCTTTAAGGCAGAGTGAAGCTTGAGTTATTGATAGAGCTTCCAAGGTATGCAAACCTGTCAACTATGTCTAGATTTTTATCCTGTAGTCACAGAGTTTCAGTGAGTGGTGGGTGATTTTTTAAAAGTATCTTCCGTTTAGAGGATGCGAATTTCATACCGAGAGACGGAACAACGTCTGCTAATTTATTCAAGGTAGCCTGAGCAGAATTTCGATTGTCGAATAATAGTGCAATATCGTCCGCATAGTCAAGATCGAATAGTTTATCGCCCGGGAGAACTTCGACTCCAGCATCCTGAATGTGTGGGAGAGTGTTGTTCATAATGGCATCGATTACCAAATTAAACAAAAAAGGGGACGTGTGACAGCCTTGACGAACACCACTGCTGGTTGTAAAGTTTTGCGTTAATTCGTTGTGGACAAACGCAACCAGAAGTGTTTGTGTAGAGAACGCGTATAATATTAACAAATTTTGTGGGCACACCACTTTTCGACAGAATATGAAACAAGAAATTGTGATTCGCCGAGTAGAATAGCCGTTGCGGGACGGCGATATAAATGTCGCTGTTCAAGAACTTGCATTTATCGCCACCCGAATGATTTATAACTTTATTTACCATTTTCTCTTTTCTTTGTTTTGTGCAGACATTGGCGTTTAGTTATATGGCAGCAACTATATCCAGTTTCTACAATATCCTTTCCGTGCTATCGTGTGTGGGCATTACCGCGGGCGTGTGTCTGGCCGTATCATTAATCGCTATCTTCTCCAATATCGACTTCACAAAGTGTCGGGCTTTGATTTTTATTTTGTCCCTTGTGTTGCTTTTAACTGGCCTGATCTGCATGATTGTTTACCTGGTAAGCGGGCCAAGCCGCGTTCTCCAGGTGGTGTATGGAGCAATTGCCGCATTGGTGTTCACACTTTATCTGGCTTACGACACTCAAATGATAATGGGCGGCAGAAAGTTTGAGCTTAGCCCTGAGGAATATATTTATGGTTCGCTCACCCTTTATATGGACATCGTCAACTTGTTCCTCATCTTCTTGTCTTTGTTTGGCTCTCGCGATTAAATTGCCTCTGGTTGGAAACGCGAATGACTGGTGTGCGTGCTCAGGCATGTTGACTTTGCTCTCAGTGATAGCTAAAAATGTGCGCGTCAAATTTGAAATAAATTTGAATACAGATTTTATCAGCGATGCTTCAAATAGTGGGACAATTAACCGAACAAGATTTTGGCTACTTCGCCGCTATTACTTTGAACTGGTGGAACTTGGTTAACTTCTTGTTTTTGCGTACATTCCCGTCGTGATAATTTTTAAATGATGAAGAAATGCAGTTCAGTTCACGTTTCGACTTTGTATCTGGTCAGCGTTGCAGTCTTTGTCAAGACAAAATCATTATACCTGTGAACAGTTTTTCGCGTTTACTTTCCATTCACTTATTGAAGATGCATAGTTTTGACTTGTGCTTGCTGCTTATTACGTGATAACTTTCTACGAGATCGATTGATTGATCTGAATCCAACTTTTTTGTTATTGCTCGAGTCTTTGCTACACACAAAAGCATTCTTTTGATGTCGTCAATTTCATTAAAATGTGATAGATTTTGTGTCCTTTTTGGCTTCATATCATTCTTACTTACTCTTCTTTTGTCATTGTTTGCATAAATATTTAATGGAATGCACGTATCGTATAGAGTTAAGTAATTCTAATTGATTGAAAGCATCTCTGTGATGTTTCAGCATTCACAATTAGTAATTTGCGTTGATTTCCATTTAAGCACTAATCGATCTCGAAGTCTCGTCTAATTGTGAAAGCAAAATTGTTTTCCTACCAATATTTGCTTGATTAATTGCACAACGACAAAGTTTAAAAAAAATATTCATTGTTTCTTGATTATCACACAAATATTTTCTGCTTTACTCTAAATATTAATTAGGTCATCGGTGTTGGCTACACACAACTATAATTCATTATTCTGAGTTGTGATTGTAATAATTTGGTATCCACTTGTTTTTACAAACGCAGGTTCACGTAGTTATATATATATATATATATATATATATATATATATATATATATTGTTTTTCTTCATGTGAGGGATATACATAATATTCTATCCACCATCGACATTTCAACATACATGTGGGTTTATTTATGTCTAAACACGTTTGTGTGAATTTTTATGCAATGTGCAGTGTCAAATATTTAAACACCTAATTGCATTCTATACTTCTAATCGGTCATGCTGCCTAAGCATCGCTTTTGTACGCGCGGCAAAATTTGCTCACATTTAACCCAATCCTTGCTGTGTGCTATTATGGATTTTTGTGCTCAGTCCACATTTGGAGTAGGGCGAAATTCGTGATGTTCTTCGAGTACTTTGGGCAACGACCCACTCATGTCACGACAAAAGTTACAGGTAATAGTAGATCTCATAAAAACTATTTACCTTTACTAGATATGCGTGTGTGCAGAATTTGAAAGATTCGTTTAAATATAATTATCCGCACATGTGCTTTGGTCCACGTGAAATGACAGTGATCGAGTAATAATTACTGGCGCTTCACTGGATAAGTGTGTGTAATTCGTCCAGCATAAATAATCAAAGGTGAGTAAAATTATAAGCTTAATGAGAATAGGAAGTCATTAGCGGATTGTTAACGAAGGTGCTCGGTAGAAGGCGTCGAAATCAAATGGTTGATAGAGGATGTGAAATCTTTGTGCGTACGACTAGGACCGCGTAAACGCTCTCATTTGGCTTCATTCATCTCTATATTGTTTAACAAATAATATTTGATTTCTTAAAGCATTCTTCTGAAGAAATATGCAATATATTTTTGTGTCAATTTTGCTGAACACCCAGATTATTTTGCTATGAAATTATGTTTGTATCCTGCCTCGTAAAATTTTAATTTGTTGTTTAGGTTCATCATATATTGTGTTCTCTTTATAACATTTATTATAGACGTATTTACTTGAATATGTTAATTTTGAGATTTTGTTTTTATTCTATCTGAGCCAGTGTTATTATTTTTTGTCCTTCTTATGCGTATGTGGTTGTTAAACGACTTGTGTAACCTTTCTGGCTCATATTTTCATTATAATTGAATTGAAAATTTAATTTGACACTGATAAATTTAATGTTCTTAACTTTTGGCTTTCAATACTTTTTATTTGTTGTTCAATCTTTATGATTCCACGTCTACTTTGTTCGAAGCGGAAGTAAGGCTAGTCCTGTCTCCTATATTTAATCTATTAAATTGTCATCAGAGCTTTAACTATCGTTCACCTTCCAAGCTTACGTTTCGATGGCCCTCTTCAGGTTAGTAGTGTATTTTTGTATTAAATTTAGCCCGTAGAACATGGATTATATGCCTAAGTTAGCATGAACAAAACGCATATTTTCATAGGCGCATGCTTTTTTCTTGTTTATTGGCGACACATCAGTAGGAGTGTGCGCCACAGATCCACTTTATGTTTTGTCAAGTAACAAGACGAATGGATTTGGCCATCTCCTAGACGCACCTATATTCAAGTTACTATGGCCAACTTTAAACAAATTCAATCACAGTGCGAAATCAACGAGGCTGTCAAGATGGCCACAGTCAGTAGGCGGTGTCCTTAGGCTGTCATTACACTTACCGCATGCGTTCCCAATAACGTCTGACAAGCACTGCCCGGCTCCTAGCATGCACACTGGGTGAATGCTGTAACTAACTGAACAGAATGAGTGCGATATCTTGCGCCTTTAAGAACAGCTATTCTGAGCAGCAGATGTTGTTCTTTATCCTTTGGCGACAGACCACCTAAGCGAATGCAGAATATGAAAGTAAACCCGTGTGCAGATGGTGCTCATCAGCCTTGTATGGTAGGCGACCTAAAATCAGTTTGAGAGAAGAAAAAGGCATTGTCCACACTAGAAATCTGCGATCACGATTTCGCGTCTAATCATGACTAAAACAACTAATAATTATTCCATACTGCATCGTTTGGCGCGCCGTATAAAAGGGTCGCCCTATCTACTGTTATTTATATAAGCCAAATTCACATATTGCCAGCCAGTCTACCGAGGGAACTCTGGCAGATGGTTGGAACCATAGGGGCGGTCGGATGCCATTATTCGCAATGTCGGTCACTCAGCCATAGTCGCATTAACGAAGCACATTCGCTTTTGTGCAAATGTGCGAGAATCTAGCGGCAAAAAGGTCCAATGAAGAGGCGAAGCTAGTTCTGCCTTATTGGCGTAGCTTTTTCTGGAACATGTCGTGCATAAGATTCAGAGCTCGTGCATCGGCGTATTTATGTTGGTCAACATCTAAGCATGTGCTTTATATGTTATAGGTATGTGCGTTATAAAGCTTTCACCTTCGTAATTTAGGAGATAAATTAAATTTTACCGTAAAGGTGAAAAACAAATCTCTTAAGCACCTGCTACACGAGCAATTTGCCCAAATAAAATTCTTATTGCCTCATACATAAATGCATGTTTGTTAGTTCTTTGCAATCTAATGTGTTTTCAAAACATGCTTGTAGATTACCTGATCTGCGTTTTGACTAACGCAGCTTTCATTGTTCCAGTAATTTTCTTTTATCAAGATATTTCGGCCAAGCTTACCGTAGGCCTTCATCAGTTGCATTTCACGAAACAAATGAAGCAAGTTTTGTTATGTTGTTCGACGACTGGTTAAATAAAATGGGATTGGTGTTTACTTCAAGCTCGCAAACTTGATTTAAAGAAATCTCTTAAGCACCTGCTACACGAGCAACTTGCCTTATTCTTCAGATTCAAGAAAAGTCTGCTGTCACATCTCGTGGTAACCCAAATAAAATTCTTATTGCCTCATACATAAATGCATGTTTGTTAGTTCTTTGCAATCTAATGTGTTTTCAAAACATGCTTGTAGATGTTGTTGAGCATATTTGCAAGCGTTACAACAGACGCACGATTGAGACTGTGAAACAAGTGTACCATACATTCTTTTAACCAAAATTCGTTCACTTTCGTGTATCGTTTAGACCTGATTCTTTTAAACAATAATGGAGTCTTCTTTCACATAGTTGGCAAATTGCAAAATATTTTTGCATTACACACAGAGCACTTAGTAAAAAGCTAGTTTCATGTTTACCGACGCCTCATTAGTAGGAGATCTGACTCACTTTGCGGAATACAATAGCAAACACTACGCCCGAGACTAACTATATATTTGATCGATGCATTTGCGACAGTTGGACTATTCAATTTCCTATGGTGTATGCGTATTAAAGAAGAAATAAAATCCACTTTATATACTTTCGGTAACTATGCTACCTAAAATCCAACTTACTATATCTGTTGTGTTTGATATCGTGTTTACATAAACCTTGACTGTTGGTAATTGCAGTCATTCTGGGCGTCTACACTAGCAAATATTCTCCCTACGCATATATACGTAAAGTCCATCCCCTCCTCAACGTGGTACGACGGTGTCAACCATGTCTCGATGGCCGATCCTACATGGGCTAACGGGGCTATGGCGGTGGTGTCACCAGGGCGTGGTGGATTTCCGACCGGCAATCGGATCTCTTATAAAATACCAAATGAACCCGACGACGGCACCATGACTCGGCGTGTGTTCCCCGCCACAAAAGGGTTCAACAGCCACAGGATTACATGGACTCCTGGACAGTACCCCGTACTTCCGAATGGCGAATAGGCTCTCAACAGCCACCGGCAACCATGCAACTTACTGCTGCCTTGCAGACTGCGCTTGGATGTGCAAAGGCTAGAGGTGCGTCCTCGATCAAAAAGCCGAGTGGTGAGGGGACACCACTTGTACCAAATTCCCAAGAAACTCCATTATATCAATGGAGCCGGCTTATCCTCCAAAAGGAGTCAGCCGCAGTAAAGTAAAGTAAAGTACTACGCATATATACACACGTACATACATATATATCTATATATCGTTACTTGGCTTCGAAGTCGTATTGGTAAAGACTACCGATGAGGTTGACTCTATCGCTACCTTAATACTTATACACATAGAAGCTTGCAACTTACGACTGTACCACATTTGTTGACCAAATGTTTGGCTGGTCCAGGGCGTGATGCCGTCTTCCACTGACGAGCCGCTAGGAAGCACGAGGTCTGTGTCTACATAGTATAACATTTCTTGTTCATGCAAACTGTAGACATCTGTCTGATCCTTCATTAGTAAGCCTGTTAATAAGTTCAACATGCACTATACAGAAGGCGTTTTTGCTAGTTATCTTATCCAAAAATATATAAATTAAAAATCAGTTTTAATAACATCAAAAATACATTGCAAACTGCTAATTTAATTATTACGCCACAATCATTGTGTATACATTGGAAAGTGGATTGATGACAAGCTCGATAATGATAGAAATGCTAGCATATCTGTGTACTTTCCCACCTAGTAAATAATAAAAAATAGGATTCTCAAACGCAGATTTTTATCGATTTTCCATTTTCGGGCTTAAAATAAACCTCAATCATTTATATCTAAACGCACATCAAACATATAATACTTGGTCTCTGAAAAACTTTAAAAGCAAACTCATTTTTAACATGGGTAGCCGTATTTGATGGCTCTTAACAACTATGTATACATAATCAAAATCTTGTCATTAAAGAGATTTAAAATAACTTTCTCAAGTGGCATGGCATCTGTATTACAATGACCGATGAGGGGTACATGACCCAAAGTTACGTGAAGTGTACGACAAAGGTAATGATAGATAGAAATTCAGAGCATCATGACTATCTGGAACAATACCGCGTACCAACAGTTTATATAGATGAACTGCTTTAGATGACTGATGCAATGGTTAATTAGCACTGATAACATATGAAATATTAATCCTGACTCTAGATTTCAACTCAACGGAACTCGAAGTGGCATCATGTATATTGTGTAATAGAAGATCGGGTTTGACTAGTTAAAAATTCGGGTTCTAAGAGATTCCTTGAAGGATATACTTAAGGTAAAGACTGATCAGAAACATAAGTTTATATATGGCTTCTAATTGCGTGCAGTACGCGTAACGGGTGGCGTAATAGATAGAATCTCAGACTCCGTAACAATTGTCCCCCTGATTCGTGTTCTGTCCGTAGCAAATTCTGACCAGAATTTGAAGAGTTCCCATTAAGGATAAAACTAATCTACTGAATTAATTGCTCTTGCTACCTGTAGTTTATACGAACTATATATATGTAAAATCAATATAACTTCTCCATGTGATATGGTGTCTGTTGTTTAATAAAAGATCGAATCTTGCTGGTTAAATCTTCAGGTCTTAATTGATTACAACAATTTTCCATCTGGAAACATGGCAAACCAAAAACATGTTGCATCACATTAAATTTCGTGTTGCGTTCGGCTGAGATGTCGCTGTGTATTGAGCATTAGACTCCGAAGGCAATGTTCTTTTTTTCGAGTTCAGAAGGCATATAACTGCAAGTTTATAACCTTTGTTATAAAGTATTCACGAAATGAATTGACCATAATCCAAATTAAACTTATTAAATGTTTTCTTTTCGTAAAATGATGTATATCCATGTATGTATCCCTTCACCATAACATGGTTGAGGCCCTTGATTTATGTAATCCACACTTACACGCTAGATTGATGGTAATATCGATGAGTTCCCGTGGCAAATCTTGCTCCCCTACGATTTGCGTTCGCGATTTGCCGCTTTTCACTATCAGTTTCGCAAAGATCCGATTGATCCTGCTTCCAGGTACGCACCGAGTTCGTATTCGTGCTGGCTAATTACGGATTCGTCCTTTCCTCCGAAGACTTCAACATCGTTCATAATAACCACAGGAAATGAGCTACGATCTAATCTTCGTTGACTGGCAACCGTGGTTAGTATGAACGATGTTGAAGCATTAGGCGGAAATGGATGAATCCCAACCAAACCAATACGAAGACGAACTTGGTGTGTACTTGAAAATTGGGATTAATCGGATCTTTGCCAAACTGTGATAATGCTAAGCGACAATCCGCGAACGCAAATTGTGGAGAATCCAGATGTGATGCTCGCACAGCGCACCCACTGAAAAGATCTCTGTTGGCTAATGTTTTTGCTATATACAATTGATCTGTACGTATTTTGTGCTGGGTTTTGCTAACGCATTGGAATTTCCTGATAGAAGGGATTTAACTGAAGGTGGTTCTTCATTTTAGGCGTGAAAAGTCATTTTTGACTTTCTCACACAGTGAGCTCTGGCTGAGCCGCTGTCCGTACAACAGTTTTTACCAGTGGGCTACTTGAGGATCAGCAAAAACTGCAGGAAGCACAGTTTATGTTGGCGGAAATTGCTGTCTGCTATTGAAGAGATGATATTGTCGGTGTCCCTCCTCAAATTTCTCGCAGCTTGTGCATTGTAGCATGTCAAACGACAGATATCGGAAGGAACGATCTAAGTATAAGAACAAGGTTAATCTTTGGCTTTTAGTGTCGGCAATGTCCATTATTAGGACGTCGCTACGACTGGCTAGAATCACTGATTAAGGGTCATACATTTTTGTCTACTGGGTGAAATCAGGTTTGTGTAGTAGAACAATTTATAAACATAGTTTTTGAAATCAAGTTTGCGGGTTTAAAATAGGTGGCCATCCCGTCGCCCTATAGCGATACTACCGTCTGTTACACGTTCCAACCTTTTTCGATCTTCCATGGCTATTAGAGCACGATGGAAGACTAAAGTTGTTCAAAATGGATTTCAATGCAGTTAGTTTTTTGCTTAAAGCAAGCAATAACAGTTAGATATTGATTTTTGAGCGGCTTCATCGCAGAATATTGTACTGAACTAGTTTTTCCATCATTTCAGTATCATGGAAAACTTTGAATTAGCTTTTAAATACTGTTGGGTTGCGAAGAACTAATATATGTATGCAAGTATGTATCAGGTGTGGCGCACCTATTAACAAATTAGTTCAGTTATGACCTAGAAGGATAAACGAATGTGCATGAGATTATACTTTCCGTTCATGCTGCCTTTGGTTTATCCTTCTGGTCATAAATGAACTAATTTGTTACTAGGTGTTGTGTCCACCTATGTTTGATGTTCCACGAACTTGGATGTCGTTTGTATTTATTATTAACGTGTAAACGCCCCGGCTTCAAGTAAATGCCGTACGACGTTACAAACTCGGTTAAGGTGCTCTGAATAGAGATTAGTTGCTGATATGGGGGCCCTTAAGAGGGCCAGGTAATACGTTCACTTGAAGTCTTCCGAAGTGAAGATGTCCTAGAGCCTTGGGTGGACTCTGGTTGAATGTTGACTCCCGTGGTTGAGCTGTGATCGCGTTGTGTATGGTGTCATGCAGGTCCTGCACTCAATTGGCTCGTCTCTCTGGTATCTCGCATCAAGACGAGTAGGGATTGACAACCGGTAAAGTGCAATATGCGCTGACAACCGATCGAGCAAATACGCGAAGCAGGTAGAATGCAAATGCCACAACTGACTTGCATGGTAAATTACCGTGCTTAAATAGCATGCATTGTGTGCTTGCATACTATTGGTTAAACGTCGTTTAACGTGGTTAAACGGCAATTTGCTTTTTTCTCTTTGGTGCAACGTAAATAGATTTGAATTTTATTTACGCAATATGTCACCGATTGATTTGTGTCGTTACAACACTTTCCTCTCTGAAAAAAAAAAGGAAAAAATATTCCTCTCTGCGAGGCTAGATAAGAAATGCATGACAGAGTTCGAACCAAGTTAAGGAAAAATATGATGAACCATAAGTGCTGGGCTTAAATATGCTTGTTGGTTGCTTCAACAATGATATGATGCCAAGTAACCACTAGGAATTGCTACACAAATTGTTAGCTCTAGTGGACGGTCATAGCACGTGAGGCAACATAGAGCAGTGTAAGTTTTTTGGAGCCGCAGCGTGAAGATTTCGAGGTAAATCGCCTCTGAATTTGCCAGGTTTAAGATAACAAAACCTAAGCAGGTTGGATCGTTGTCAGTGTTTGTATACGACCAAAGGAGCTAAAGTGCTCGACGTTGTGGTCATAGCATTTGTAGTGGTCTTTGTGAAATGGATAAAGTTGAGATATGCATTGAAAGTGGCCTGTACCATGATATGAAGCTGATCACTACTTAGTGTTGCTACACGAAAACGTTAGCAACTAAGTAGCTGGTCATACCAAAATGGGCAGTGTAATGTCATGTGTGAGAAGTACATTATAATGTGAAATATATATACATTAAAATCAAAGGTAATTGCATAATAAAATGTATACGAACATTGCCTCAGAGGTGGCATAATACCAAAGAACTGTTCAAAAATGCTACACAATTGTTAGCTAAGAACAGGTGGTTATGCCACGTGAGACAAATACTAAAAATTAACGTAAAGTTTAAAAAAAATTTTTATAGTTAAATGTTAATGTTTAAAAAAAATTAATTACGCATTATAC
>JAQBSW010000812.1:0-167701 GCA_029291075.1 Eudiplozoon nipponicum | reverse complement strand
CATTTTGCGCTTTTCAGATATCTGTAAATATAAGTAATAAGTGCTGATTTCAACACTAGGTGTATACCAATTTGAGCAGTTTATTCACATAAAATTATGGCAACTCCGTATATAATGGATATATTTTTAATATGAAATTCTCTATTAGAATAATTTATAATCACTTCATATGCATATAGATTGCAGAAATCTTACCATATACATGTTGTGTAATATAACTGTAGTAATAATTTACTTTTAAGGAAAATTTTTATACCATAATATCTTTTATTATTTTGTTTACAAGCAGTAAAAATTGTTATAAAATGATGTGTGGGTTAGAAACTCAAGGTTTATCCTTATCATCATCCTTGGTTGGCATACTATCAAAGAAAAATTCCGAATACAAACCATCCGCACTAGGAATGGGCGACCTAGTGTTCTTTTACAGTCCGCATGTAACCATGAACAATACGAATGAAAATGTTTGCTTCTTATGGTTATATGGCAGTGAAAGATTAGTCACATTTGGATTTTGTATAGCTGGGTGGGATGATTTATCCAAAGCGTGTTTCATGGTTATGAGGCATGTCCGATTACAAAAAATTAAATAAAAACCAGTGTGAATATAAATGTTTCTGTAAGACATTAACGATTTGTCTGCATTTTAATTCTGCCAGATATTCTAAGTAAATCATTATGGCGACCACAGGAACTGTCTAATTAATCAGTGATTGGGGATTCAATGACGAAATGTCGATCGTTATAATTCTACAAGGATTGAATGAGCGAGAAGTCTACTTTTGTATTAAATTCAGAGCCAATATAAATACTTACGAATTTAGATAAAATAGGAACAATTTTCCAATGAAAAGCAATATATGGACTCGCCCAAGCTAAGTATTATGAGTGCTAGATTGTTAATTGTATAATTAATAATAATAATGTATGTTAGTTTGACTTAATTCAAATAATGAGCAGAGAAATAAGAGAATACTGCGATTAGAAACTTTGCCAAAATGGCAGACATCTAGACTAGTTTAAATTAAAACTAGTATTGCTGGAATTACCTATGCATATGAACAAGTTTATATTTTTATAAATGAAACGAAAATTCCCAGTTTATGTCTTCTACTCCAGCCAAACTGGATTTACAAATAAAATAGATAAAAGCAACAACACGAGCTAGTGTAAATAAATTCAAATACCAGTGCAAATATCGCCTCCAGTATACATTAAGTATTGATAATCTCATTCATAACTGAATTATATTAATAAAAGTCACTATAAACTCGATTTTGCTGATGGATTACGGATCAGAAATGTAAAATCAACATATATAATACGAAAGCTTTTAATTCTATAATCTGATTTATTAGTTTAGGTGTCTTTGGCTAGAGTGCTTGATAAAAAACAAATATATATTATCAAAGAGGATAAAAAAGAATTGAGAGGCTGTGCTAAAGTACAGATGATTTCTGTTTTTTTCGAAAAACATAGAGTTCTACAACGGTTTTATAAATAAAGTAAAAATAGGCATGGTCGGACTGTATAATAATAAATAGTAAGTATTCTTATTAGAATAACGGCGGTAAAGCGTTGACAAGCTAATATAGGATTCTGAATGAACTGTAGCGATTAATAAACAGATTTTTTTTAAACCGTTGGTCCTCAAAGTTTTTGGACACTTGCCTCCGAGAGTTTGGAGTTACAGGTCATTCAGCCAACTCCAGTGCATCATTCAGCAGAAATATCAGCTGCTCTTCGAGAACACAAGTCTCTTTTCAATCAGAACAAGTCAGAACTACGAGTCTCCAACACGATGCACCATATCGTTACGGAAGGACAACCTATTGCATTCAGGAAGCGACCACTGGCCCCTGCTTAACTGAAAGCTGTCCAAGAGGAATTTTCAAGGCTGTTGGAAGAGGGAATAATCATATGATCGAAAAGTCCATGCACTTAGTTTCCAAATCAAACGGATCGTACAGAGCCTGCAGAGATTACCGTATGCTAAATTCAGTGACAAAATCTGATGCATATCTTATTCCCAATACTAACACCTTACTTGAAAACTCAACGGCAGCAATTTCTTCTCAGTGATTGACCTTAAACAAGCCTACCATCACATCCCGGTAGCACCAAAAGATATTGAAAAGACTGCAGTCATCACTTCATTTGGCCTTTTTGAATATATTTACATGCCTTTTAGACTTAAGTGTGCTACACAGACATTTCAAAGGTTCATCGACAACATACTTCACGACGACGACGCTTATTGTATGTCATATCTCGATGACATAATGGTATTCAGTCCAGACTTAGAATCTCTGCCAGGCATCTACGAAATGACCTCTCACGCTCATCCAACCACGGACTCAAGATCAACTGTGACAAGACGCAGATTGCAACTACATCCATGGACTTTTTAGGGCATTGTATCACGCCACAAGATATTCAATCTATGCCGCCAATGGCAAACTCAATCAGGAATATCAAGTCACCGAAGACTGTTAGCGAATTGCAGAAAATTTCGGGAGAAATATGTTACTATCGCAAGTTCCTTCCAAGCATTTCAAGACAACTTTATCCTTTTTGCAGGGACCTGCGGAATTTAAAATGACTTAGCAAGAATTCCATCATTACTTGGTCATCCGAAGACGAGGAATTAATTCGACTCGCCATCAACTCTTTAATAAATGCCACAATGCTAACGCATCCAGGATTTTAACGACCAATTCTACTCACGACAGATGCTTCTGACTTCGCTATTGGAGCCACTTTGGAACAAGAGATCGACGGAGTTCGGAAGCCTATCAGTTTTTACTCGCGTACTCTCCAACCAGTAGAAAGGAGAAACGACACCTTTGGTCGAGAACTCCTCGCCATCCACGACGCAGTGCGCCATTTTATCAGCATCATTGGCAGTAGCAGATTTGTTGTTTTCACAGACCATGCTCCATTAGTTAGCGCACTTCGAAACGCAACTTCAACTATCGCCAAGTACCCTGCTTGAGTGAAAAGACAGCTTTCACGTCTAAGCAAATGGCATTTTGACATCTTTCACGTCAGGAGCGAACAGAACTTCATTGCAGATGCCCTTTCCAGACCAGACGTCTCGATACAACCACCTTTGCTGTCGCCATTCCCTGTCAACTCCGTGCCACTCAGTGAACCTGCACTAATGCCATCCATCCTGCGAAAGGAACAGCGCGGTGACATTCACACTCAAAGATCAGTAGCCCGTCACCCAACCAAGTTTATATGCCATCGCTGGGATGGCTTACCAATTGTTTACTTCAAGGGTACGTAGCCCAACAAGCCAGTTCTGCCGACCAGCCTTCAGAGAAAAGTTTTCGACTCAATTCACTCAATTTATCTCCCAGGAAGCAAAGCGACCGTCCGACTTCTCCCAGATCATTTTTGGGGTCACAGGTTTAGGCAGAATGCAAAAACTATGGGTCTTCAAGTGTGCAATCTGCCAGAAAAACAAGATCACACGACACACTCGTTCTAAGTTGCAACATTTCCGAACTTCTTCTTGCCTTTCTATCGTCCACATCGACATAGTTCATCTGAAAAATGTTCAAGGTTTCAGCTACATTCTAATTATGATTGATAGATTTACACGGTGGCCTGCGGCATTATCTCTTGGCACCATTTCTGCAGACGAAGTCGCTAACGGTTTTATCTCTGCATGGATATCCAATTGTGTTCCCATTGAGGTCACCACTTATAGTGGCACTTGCTTCTCATCGTATCTTTTCAAAACCACCTTGCAGTACATGGGATGCACCTTACGCCAGATGACTGCCTACCATCCCCAATCTAATGGTATGGTAGAGAGAATGCATTGGAAACTCATAGCTGCTTTAGCATCCACGTCCATTAATAGCAACTGGATCGATGCACTAACTTTAGTTCTGCTTGCCATGCTTCCCCGTACTCGTGAATCCATTAAAACGTCTGCGTCACAACTCTTGTATGGCATGGATCTATGCCTGCCAAGTCAGCTCCCACGTCTACTACCCGCATAAGATGACCCACAAACCGAAGCTACCCGCCTTCGACTTCATTTCGGTAACATGTCTGAACAGCAGCCGAAACGTACGCCTCGTCCAGTATCCGTTCACCCGCAACTCCACAGCTGCAAGAGAGTACTCGTCCGCAACGACACTACTGTTGCACCACTACAGCCAAAGTTTCGCGGTCCTTACCCAATTTCGCTCAAACAACACAAATACTTCATTATTATGCAAGGCGCGACACCGACATCAGTAAGCATAGACAGGTTGAAACCGTTTATCGAACCGCCTGATCCTGAGAGCATTCAACCATCAACGTTTCTGTCTCCATCTGCTTACAATCTCAACCTAGCAATAGCTTGCTTTGCATAACGCGTAACCGATATTTCTAACATTAATTTTTCGTTATTCTACGTATCAATAAATTTTAACATTACGCGCACCATTTGCGCCCTATGTCACGCAACGTGACATATGAATCCACATGATTCATGTTATTTCCGCACTTGTCTCATGTGGCATAACCACTTATTCTTAGTTAACAATTGTGTAGCATTGTTCAGCAATTCTTGGATATTATGCCATCTCTGTGGCAATGTTTGAGTATGTTTTTCTATGCAGTTACCTTTGATTTTTATGTATATATTTTTACATTATAATGTATGGCTCACACCTGAGCTCACACTGCCTATTTTGGTATGACCAGCTACTTAGAGCTAATGCTTTCGTGTAGCAACACTAAGTAGTTATCAGCTTCATATCATGGTACAGGCCATTTTCAATGCATATCTCAACTTTATCAGTTGCACAGATACCACTCTACAAATATCACAACCAGAACGTCGAACAAACACTAGCTCCTTTGGTCGTATACAAACAAATTGACGACGATCCAGTCTGCCTACGTTTTTACTTAAACCTGGCTACTTCGGTGGCGATCTACCTCAAAATCCTCACGCTGCGGCTCCCAAATCATATACTGCTCTATTTTGCCTCACGTGGAACGACCGGCCACTACAGCTAACAATTTGTGTAGCAATTCCTAGTGGTTACTTGGCATCATATCATTGTTGAAGCAACCAACAAGCATACTTCAGCCCAGCAATTATGGTACATTATTTTTTTGCTTAACTTAGTTCTAACTCTACCATGCATTTCTTATCTAGCTTCGCTGAGAGGAATTTTTTTCAGAGAGGAAAGTGATGTAACGACACAAAGCAATTCGCCAACATATTGCGTAAATTAAATTCAATTCAATTAACGCTGCACCAATAAGAAAAAAGGTGAAACTTGCCGTTAACCAATAGTGTGCAAATAACCAATTAATGCTATTTAAGCACGGTGAATTGGCCATGCAAGTTATTTGTCTCATTTGCCTTCTGCTGTGCGTTTCTCCAACGTGCTGTCTTCTTTCGACACTTACGCTATTTTTTGGGGCTTGCTTTACACACATTGGCAATTTCAGTCACGCCAATCTTGTTGCTGTACAACTAGAGAGACGAGCCAGTTTCCGCAGAACTTCAACGAGTTTACTCAGTGGGATTTCAACGCCACAACAGAAGGAACCACAACCCAAGTCAACCTGAGCTGGTCTCAAGAGTCTAGGAGTACTTCTGGACACTGCTACACTAACTGACCTTCTCGGCATTTGCTAGAGAACATAAGATCGGCCCTGTTAAGGGCCATCCAACAGTACTTAGTATTTCTGGCACTCTAACTGACTTTGTAACTTCGTACGGCATTTACTTTTAGCTGGCGCGTTTACAATACTGTCAAGTATTTAAATAAAGAAATTTCTAGAAAATAAACGAATAATTTCTTTTGAAATAAAATTAGTTTTAATCAGCCAAGGCGGTTTAAATTTTTCAATAAATGTCACTTTAATTTTGTCGGAGGATATACCTCCATCTTCACAGATATGTTTGTGTGGAGGAAGTTAAATCCTCCGCCTTATGTAAAATAACATTGACTGATAAATTTAAACCACCATGGCTGATTGTAACGAATTCTATTTAAAAAGAATTTTTTCTCTTTTTTCAGAACATTCTTTGTTTAAATACTTGACTTTGAATTGTGCGCCATTTTCAGTTTTTCGAGTGTCTCGCTCCTTGACTGGTCTTGTATATTTTGGTCTGCTGCATTTTAACATTTTTCTCTAGTAAACGAATACATCTTATCAAAAGTATTACTCCATCAATTGCTTTTGTTCTAATACAATATAATATTGAAAAGAATCGTCCTGGAACAGGTAATTTGATTCTTCTGTCGTTCACGTATATCTCTTTCCAGATTATTTGTTCGGGAGTAATATGGTCCTACTTTCGCATTCCGATTGCCTAACATTAAGTGTCGATTTAATTGTTATACCATTTAGACATGGAGACCGATATTAAATTTGAGGACACAAGTAGGTTAGTGCAGGACATTGCGGACTTGAAATTAGGAGACACAAATAGTAATATAAGCCTATCAGACTCTACTGTGAATTTTAGGACTTCAAGCGATCTGGCATCTATGGGGCTCTCAGACTCGAATAGGTTAGGAGCCTCAACAGCTTTGGCGGTTCTCTTAAGGGCTAAAATCTAGTAAAATTTGAAAACCTTAACTCATAATAAAAGAGTTAAATGAAACTAATTGTCAAGTATAATTTACATTATGGCCAGGTTTTAGGCCTTTCCGATTTATTGATTTTACGTCGTTTGTTTGAAGCTATATAATGCCGAGTATTTTAAACATGTCAAAATGATGATTTGACACAGAAAATGCATTAATAATAAGTTTTTAATTCCATAAATATTATTACATGGATATTTGAGCAATATCTAACTTGTTCATATGTTTTGACTTAAAGCTTCTCTTAATGTTTATTATTAAGTACAGTCTATCGAATTAGTTTGTTCCTGTTCGTCTTATTTAATGATGGGTCCGAAGCGGGCGGATATGAAGTAAGCTGTGGCATTCTTTTTTGTTAAGAACCTCTCGCAAGTCGAATCCTGTAACGAATCTGCCACGTCGAACGACTAGAGAAAGTACAAAGTATGATTTGCTTTCCATAACACATAGATATGCTGGAAGATCTACAAGATCTGTTGATGCATTAAGACCAATTCCAGTTAACCCTGAAAAAAGAGGGATGTCTCATAAGTAATTAATTATTTTGTATTTTTAAGGCTTGTTAATAAAAGTGCTTCTGCATCTAATACAATTACAAAAAAGCAAAGTATTGTTCAAAACAAGAAACGGATAACTCTTCATGTAATAAAAAAATCATTGGTTAAAAAATTATCTTTACCACAAGTTAACAAAGAACTATTGGGAAAACGTGTGAGGTGTCTAAGTTCAAATTACATAAATAAACGATTTCTTTATAATGCTGAAGAAGAAAACACAACTAATCCTAAACGAAATATAGTAACTGTTGTACCAGGCAAGAAAAGTACAACTGCTCTTAAAATTCTACCGAAAGAAATAAACAATATTAGGCCGAGAGTAACAGATATTAGTCTGTCTAAACGTCTTGATTCTGTAAACTCTGTTAGTTTGGTACCCCAGCGGCGTTCGCAGAGGGCTCACAACACAATCACACGTGATGATGAGTATGATGAAGCAAGTTTTAACGAAATATTGAAACGTGGAACTAAGCTTTCTAAAACGATAGGTAATTATAATGAAAATCTTTATTATTAATTATAATCAAAATATTTTGCGCTTAATTTTTAATGTTCTTTTGGTTTATATCAATGCGGAAATAGATTCAAAATTTTTTTATTACAATATTTTAGTATTATTAGTATTTTAAACATTATCTATATGCTCGAGAGTTTCGTTGTAATGCATTTTGCGCTTTTCAGATATCTGTAAATATAAGTAATAAGTGCTGATTTCAACACTAGGTGTATACCAATTTGAGCAGTTTATTCACATAAAATTATGGCAACTCCGTATATAATGGATATATTTTTAATATGAAATTCTCTATTAGAATAATTTATAATCACTTCATATGCATATAGATTGCAGAAATCTTACCATATACATGTTGTGTAATATAACTGTAGTAATAATTTACTTTTAAGGAAAATTTTTATACCATAATATCTTTTATTATTTTGTTTACAAGCAGTAAAAATTGTTATAAAATGATGTGTGGGTTAGAAACTCAAGGTTTATCCTTATCATCATCCTTGGTTGGCATACTATCAAAGAAAAATTCCGAATACAAACCATCCGCACTAGGAATGGGCGACCTAGTGTTCTTTTACAGTCCACATGTAACCATGAACAATACGAATTACAATGTTCGCTTCTTATGGTTATATGGCAGTGAAAGATTAGTCACATTTGGATTTTGTATAGCTGGGTGGGATGATTTATCCAAAGCGTGTTTCATGGTTATGAGGCATGTCCGATTACAAAAAATTAAATAAAAACCAGTGTGAATATAAATGTTTCTGTAAGACATTAACGATTTGTCTGCATTTTAATTCTGCCAGATATTCTAAGTAAATCATTATGGCGACCACAGGAACTGTCTAATTAATCAGTGATTGGGGATTCAATGACGAAATGTCGATCGTTATAATTCTACAAGGATTGAATGAGCGAGAAGTCTACTTTTGTATTAAATTCAGAGCCAATATAAATACTTACGAATTTAGATAAAATAGGAACAATTTTCCAATGAAAAGCAATATATGGACTCGCCCAAGCTAAGTATTATGAGTGCTAGATTGTTAATTGTATAATTAATAATAATAATGTATGTTAGTTTGACTTAATTCAAATAATGAGCAGAGAAATAAGAGAATACTGCGATTAGAAACTTTGCCAAAATGGCAGACATCTAGACTAGTTTAAATTAAAACTAGTATTGCTGGAATTACCTATGCATATGAACAAGTTTATATTTTTATAAATGAAACGAAAATTCCCAGTTTATGTCTTCTACTCCAGCCAAACTGGATTTACAAATAAAATAGATAAAAGCAACAACACGAGCTAGTGTAAATAAATTCAAATACCAGTGCAAATATCGCCTCCAGTATACATTAAGTATTGATAATCTCATTCATAACTGAATTATATTAATAAAAGTCACTATAAACTCGATTTTGCTGATGGATTACGGATCAGAAATGTAAAATCAACATATATAATAAGAAAGCTTTAATTCTATAATCTGATTTATTAGTTTAGGTGTCTTTGGTTAGAGTGCTTGATAAAAAACAAATATATATTATCAAAGAGGAGAAAAAAGAATTGAGAGGCTGTGCTAAAGTATAGATGATTTCTGTTTTTTTCGAAAAACAGTTCTACAACGGTTTTATAAATAAAGTAAAAATAGGCATGGTCGGACTGTATAATAATAAATAGTAAGTATTCTTATTAGAATAACGGCGGTAAAGCGTTGACAAGCTAATATAGGATTCTGAATGAACTGTAGCGATTAATAAACAGATTTTTTTAAACCGTTGGTCCTCATTGTAACGTTCAGCATTGCGGGTAAATTGTCTGTATTATTGACATAGGTTTACCTGTGTGTGTGTGTACTTGCTGGCTACCTTATTATTATGTAACCTATTAATCGAACCCCGTAATGAAAATGCAAAATGTATCTCATTGGAAGCGCAGAAAATATTGTAAGTAGATCGAGTTAAATATTGACAAAGAATTTTGGAAGTGGAAAACTAGTGAGCTTATGGAAGTGGATTCTTACTTGGAGCAGTTGTCTGGAACTTCTACAATAGGACTGGGATGTTATAATAGATAACTTTTATAAATTAAGTCAAATTGTAACGTAATTTTCTGTGAAGCCTCTTGAAAACTGGTATTAATTTAATGTAACAAATGTCATTAAATATATTAAGATTTGCTTAAATTATGTATATTATTTGCATTGTACAACTGGTGGCATCATTGATTCAATATTCTGGGGAATTTGAACTGTATGATGATAATTAAATTTTATTAATCTTTGTAAATCAATAAGAAATGTAGCTATGCGTCTAGGCCATAATCGCTATACAATTTCTTGTTTCATGCTATTGCTGTATAATAGATTTGAGAAAATGTATTTAATGAAGCAAGCTACTAATTTCTAAATTTTATCATTGTTCAGAATTCCTTGATTTACAAATTATAACTGTATAATCTATGAGGGGTAGTAAATAAGTTTAATAAACTGCTATCCTAAGATCTTTGGCTTATAATTGTCTTAAAATGAGATTACTTATTCGGTGTTAGATGTTTTTCTGGTTTAAATCGGTTTTAATTTTATTTCCAAGATGTTTGTGAATTTTTTGTCGGAATCATTTCATAATTGTATAAATTTGATCTCGTTATGTTTGAAGATATCAAATTGGATGTATAATTTTTCATCTGTTAATTCTATGTTATTGAACCTTTACCATCATTCGCGCTGTTTACTTTTATTACACACACGAATATATATATATATATATATATATATATATATATATATATATATATTTGTTGATTCTAGTCGAGGGCCTGTTCGGTCTTGCCTGGATACTAGTAAATTGTTGTTGAATTTTGTTATTCTTGGCCAGTCGATTAGAATATCATGTGGGCGAAACATTTGAATAGTAAGGTTGCTTGTTATTTCATTACAGGGCTTCATAAATACTATATATATATATATATATATATATATAATATATATATATATATATATATATATATATATATATATATACGGGAGTGTTGCAAACAGTTTATGTTCGTGACTGCATAGAAATTGTCACCACCATTCTTATAACAGAGATTTTGCGTCGTTTAAGCGATAGAATTTCATTTTGTATCTCTAACCTTAATTGATGTTCAAGATTAACGTTCCACTCTGTTCATACAGTTACGCGAATAAGTTGGAGTAAACATTGGCCATTTTCTAATTTGAGCGGTTTCCTTTTCCTTGGCTTATTTAGTCTAAAAGGATTCAAGGTTGAATTTTAGTCTGCGCTAAGGTTCACCATCATCATGCACATTCTTAAAAAGCCTGAAGTAACTAATTTTTAACTGCCATTTAATAATACGAAGCGAAATTTTTTTAATAAAAAATAATTTAGTCACATTATTAGTGAGATTTACGAACGAGAGAGAGAGAGAGTACCTAGTTACTATGAGTATATTTATCTAGATAACTCACAGAAGTGAGGCAAACTAAACCTCTACACAACACCATTATGGCCAAGTCAGCTTTAAGGCAAGGCAACATCAGCAATACAGCTTCCTTGCGGTTTCACTGTATCACGTCATAAACAAACCAAACCTCGCAGCTAACTCTGCCCTACTAAGAAAAGAAAGTTACGAAGATGATTCTACTAGACATCTGCAACAAGATCGCCACTGAGCTCGATTCGATGCCATATCGCTAAGGGTTTCTAACCAAGAACTATGATGCGCACGTGGACCCCATCCTGGCAGACGAGTGGGTCCTATACTACCCAATTTGGATGTAAGTGACTTCAACTGTTTCTGCCATGTCAAAATCTGCCCACCTTGTTTCTTACGCCAATTTGGCGCTGGATGAGAGAACAGAGCTCTACTGGGCAATCGAATTGAGGGCATACGCAAAACGTGACCGAGCCAACGAAGTTGATGGAGCCTTATTTGTTTTCTAACGAGGAGCACTTGTTGGCAGATCCAAAAATACGTCTACGGATGTCAACGTTGGTTATTCGTTGTTGGTAACCAACATGTGCTATGCTTCTCAAACGATGGTCGAATGCCTGTAAGCGTCTAAAATCATCAACTCTAAGGGACCAAGTTTCACTAGCGTATAGTAAGACTGCGCGTACAGATGCATTGTTAACAGGACCTTTACGTCAGAGTGAAAAACTATAAATGGCGGAGGTTCGAGGAATCTACTGGACCTTTCGCGTTTGTCCTACTCATCTGGTCAGACATAGTGCCTGAGTTATTAATAAAGCTCTCAAGGTATGTAAACCTGTCAACTATATCTAGATCTTTAATCTGCAATCGGAAAATCGGAGTGAGTGGTGGGTGAACCTGTAAAAGTATCTTACATTTAGAGGGTGCGAATTTCATAGCGCAAAACGGAATAATGTCTGCTAATCTATTGAAGTTGGCCTGAGCAGAATCTGGATTGTCGAATTGTAGTGTGATATCGTCTGCATACTTTACTTACTTTACTTTACTGCGGCTGGCTCCTTTTAGAGGATAAGCCGGCTCCATTGATATCCCGGATTAAACCTCTCCATGCCGGGCGGTTGGCAGCCATTTCGGAACATAAAGAGGGCCAATGACGCTCCCAGTGACGCGGACCATAAACATTGCGTAAACCTAGGAGTTCCATGTCCGATTTGATTGTTGCAAGCCATGTCTTCAGTTGTCCGCCTCGGCGGCGGCGCCAGTTTGCACATTGACCTGGGTTCATCACCTGCCGTACCATTTCGTCTTCGGGTTTGCGTAGTACGTGCCCGAACCATTGAAGTCGACGATGTTGGATCCAGACGGATAGTTGCATGATGTCACCGCATTGGTGACGAACAGATGCGTTCGACACTCGGTCCATCCATTTTGTCTTTGTGATGTACCTAAGGCACCAATGGTCGAATACTTCGAGCTTTTTGGAGTCCTCAGAACGTAATGGCCAAGTCTCACAGCCATACAGTAGCACAGGGCGAACAGTAGTCTGGTAGACTCGGATTTTCGTTTTGAGGCTGATTTCACTTCTTCTCCAAAGTGAGTTCTTCAATTGTAAGAAAGCAAGTCTGGCACGGTCGATGCGTGTTCGGACTTCATTCTTTGCTTGACCAGTTGGAAGTATTTTTGAGCCAAGGTACGTAAAATCGTCGACTGTTTCGATTGGGCTGTCGTACACCGTGAGCTGCTCATCAGATGAAGATACACCGATGGCGAAGGCTTTCGTTTTGTCGGCATTGATTTCCAGACCAACGGCTGATGAAAACTGGGCCACTTGATCCAAAACGGCTTGCATGCTCCCAAAGCTGTCAGCAAGGAGAACAACATCGTCTGCGTAATCAACATCCGTCAGCCATAGGTTATTTGATACTTGAACGCCTCGGAACTCAGTTAGCGCGTTGCTCAGAATCCAGTCAACCGCATAATTGAACAATATGGGTGACAAGGGACATCCTTGTCGAACCCCTGTGTGCAGACTGAATTCATCCGATTCTTCTCCGTAAACACGTACTCTGGCTTTGGTGGCTGCATAGTAGGCCTTGATCAGATTGACGAGTTTTATGGGCATACCGTCGAGCAGCATGATGTTCCATAGGGAGTCGCGATCAACAGAGTCAAAAGCAGCTCGGAAGTCAATAAAACAAGCGACGGTTGGTTGTTGAAATTCGTTGCGATGTTCCAAAACTCGCCGTAATGTAAAGATCTGATCAACACAGCCTTTGCCTGGGCGGAATCCACCCTGATTGGGACGGGTACGGACATGCCGCTCATTACAGAAGCGGTTCAATAGAATCGACGCCAACAGCTTGGATGCGGTGTTGAGAAGACTGATACCACGGTAGTTTTCGCACCTTGATCTATCACCCTTTTTGGGAAACGGTAGCAGGATTGACATTCCGAAGTCTGACGGGCAAGCTTCTTGTTCCCAGATAGAAGAGAACAGTCGATGGATTGATGGCAGTAGTGCGCCTATACAGGCCTTGTAGATCTCTGCAGGAATTCCATCTTCACCGGGGGATTTCTTGCTCTGCATAGTCAAGTAAGACTAATCTATCGCCCCAGAGAAATTCAACACCTGCCTTCTAAACACGTGAAAGAGTACTTTTCATGATAGCATCGATTTAAAAAAATTAAACAAAATGGAGGGAAGTGGAGTCTTGACGAAGACCACTGTTGGTTGTAAAGCTGTGCGTTAATTCGTTGTAGACCTTATACCGACCAGAAGTATTTGTGTAGAGAGCGCGTTTATCAACAAATATTGTGGATACGCCAATTTTTGACAGAATATCGAGTAAAGTGTTGCCATCCATCAACTCAAATGTACTCTTGATATATAGAAAGACGGCTATTATGGGACGGTGTTATACATTTCTATGTACAAGAACTTGCCTTTACTTAAAAATATTACTTATACAAATACGCTCTTATACCAAATTCCCAAGAAACTCCATGAAATGGAGCCGGCTTATCCTCTAAAAGGAGTCAGCCGCAGTAAAGTAAAGTAATGTGTGATTTACCTGAAGCTCTAAGACGCCGTAGGGTAGTCGAAACAAATAACCTAAACGCGACTGGAGTCAAGCTTGTTCCACGATGGTTATCACACGAATTACGATTGCCTTCTTGAAGATATGAATGATGGTCTACTCATGTCAATCTAATGATACGGTTTCCTTGTTCCATATAGTACGAAAAAGATTAGTCAACGCTACCAAAATTATATCACCAGCTTTAAATAAGCCCGGAAGCAAATCACCGGGTCCTGAAGCTTTGCGACGTTTATGAGATCCTGTATTTCGAACTCTGATGGTTCTTAGACTAAAATTTTACACCGTTGATAAAGGAATGTCGTCGAGAATCGGATCTGATGCTGGTGCCAAAGAAAGTTCTTCTTTGAAGTGTTTAGCCCACCTATCAAGACGACTTGTTTTATCGGTTATTAAATGGTTGTAAGTTTCATTTATAGTTTCGCTAACTTTTAATTTTCTCGGACGTGTTGCTCGAGTAAGTTGTTAAAACAGCGAATAGTACCTGACGCGACCGCTCCTTCCATATCTTCAGCATTTCTGGTCCAAAATGATCCGAGATCGACTATTATACTGCGCTTAAGTTGGCGTTTTAAATCGCGACGAGTATTATTATAAGCCGAGCCATTTGGAATTTGACGCATTGTTTCGAGTATCTCCATAGATTTTATAGAGAACCAATGACAATTTCTACAAAGGCATGCAATACCACATACAGAAGTACCAACATTGTGTATGGTGGAACCTATCTTAATCCATAGTAAATTTGAATTTGTGCCATCAAGACCAGTTAGCTTTGACATTAGAATATCTTCATATTTTGTCGGAAGGACAGTTGTTAGAGATTATTACATCTATTTGGGGTTTAAAATTTATTTTACAGGAAAATTTTAGTGCAAATCTACAACGGTTAAGTGCATTATCCGAGACGAATAGTTAAATACAATGGGATTGACTTTTATCTCATGCTCTCAAACTTGATTTAAAGAATCGTTGTCACCCCTGTTGAAAGCAATGGTTGTTTTGTTGTTGAGTGCAAGTCTTTTTCTACCATGTGCTTTGGTATTTCTTTAAATTACAAATTTTGATGCTATCTCACCATGGGATAAAATATTTTGTTGGAGTTATTATGGAGCATTGTTTGGCGGGATACCTCTTTGCCTTGTCCAAAAATTTATATTCGGTTGTTCATATTTGATGCATGCGTTTGTATGTTATGAAATATTTTCTTCGCATAGTAGAATGGCATGGTGTAGATTCCTAGTTTTATTATTTCTATAAATTAGTGTTCCATGGCGTAATCACGTTAGTGCAGTTTTGTTGGAGTTGTGTTGTGGTACGCAATATTTGTCACCAATTTCTGTTGCCGAAATTTGACAGTCGACATATTTGATTCTTTAATGTCAAAGGTTTCGTTATGGTTGACAAATTATGCAATTCTATAATTTAAGTAAAATAAGCTGAATTCGTTTCATGATTCTTACACGTTATTTTATTGCTTATTTCCATTAAAGAAAGCTGTGCATACGTTAATGAACGAGAAAATTATCAGTTATCTCTGGTGCTGTAATAGTGAATGGGATTCGAAGTTGATTTTCATCACATAAATGTAGAGCCTTTTGGTGTAATATGTTCGTACTGATATTGTTTAATAATAGGTTACGCTATAAAGTTGTAGCTTGGTTTATAAAATTGTTGTTAGCTTCGAAACTGGTATAAAATTTTTCCCAAAGTGGTCGTAGATAGTCATAATAATTTTTAGATCACCAGTTCAATGTATTCTAAGGCATGAATACCTGAACAGCTTTTTATCTTGAATACGCTTACAATGCTTGCTGGTGGACGGAAAGGAAGATGTACTCCACGGAACAAATAGTTTTTTTTAAAGATGTGCTCAATGCGGTTTAGATCTATGCAATTCGTGGACGATCGAGATGGAATTTGGTGAACGAGGCTACCTAATATCTTTAGTTGCACTGATGGAGAAAGGCTTAAAGCGAGATTTGTGGGTTTGTTGTCCTTACTGTGGTTTCTTTTTATGATTTATGCAAACGATTTTAGAATCAACCGTCTCTTTTTATGATAACGAAGTCAAAAGTCCACAAGTCAGGTATTATATGAATCCTTCCTTATGCTGCGGAGACTTGTAGACTGACCCATTTTAGCTACGAGCGATTTGATGGTGTTTTAAATAGTTTTATTCATTTGTTAATTGCTGCTTGTGGCGGAGATCTAATATATATGCCAATGAGTATGAGATGTTGCGCATATAGTAACCAAAGGATATACCAAAGCCATCATGAATGGAAAGTATAATCTCGTGCACATGCGTTTCGTGCTTACTGGCGACTCATCAGTAGGAGCCGGTATTGCATCCTTTACCCAATATATATTTGGGTGAGGAATGTGGAAAATTGGACGTTACAATCTCTTATACGAATTTGTAAACCTGCAATATTGAAGCTAACGTCATGGAATGTCTTCGAGAATGTGACTTCAAAACCAACTCACTATATATAATAGATGAGTCTGTGAAGGGTACCAACACAATGTTCGTGCATTGAGCACGCTGATAGTTGATCGATATCTTATGCCACACTACTTTAGTTTAAAGTTTCTTCTTCGCTTGCCTTCTAATGTAAATATTAATTTGAACATAACTGATTATAAAATGAGAGAAACTGTTTTTGTATGTGATAATATTTAATTTTGTACACATAGAAAGGAGCTATAAACGAATTATATAAATCTACAGCATGATCGTTTCTAAACATTATTCAATATAATATTGTGAAGGGTCATTTACGATAAGTACATAGTACATATCTTTGTAGATGAACTGGTTCTATACTATTTAACTTTGATGCAGTTGATTTCAATCTTGTTATTTAACTTGTACCGTACACCAACATGGAACTGACTGAGTGAAAAAATACTCATAGGCAAACGAATTGAAGGCAGCCTTATTTGCTTGTTTAACTAAAAGTCTTTATTCGTGAATCTTAAAGGGCGTCTATAGATTTATGCGTTGCTTACTCGTTATTGGTAACGTATATTGGGTTGCTTTGCTGTTAATGGTGGCCGATTGCTTGTGAGTCTCGCTCTACAATTATAAATACAATTTTTACCAGCATTTCATAAAATTGCATATACATGTACACTTTATAGACCGCCTCTAAGGCGACATGAACTAATAATATTTCGCAATATATGACTTAATCGAAAATACTACTCGCTTATGTGATTTACATTTTCACCTCGTCATTAATATTGCCTGAGTTATTGATGCTACTTTTGAAATATACTCGCCTATCAATGACTTATATATCGTTACTTTGAAGCCGCAGAGCTGAAGTGAGAGTATGTGGATATTCCATTGATATCTTCCATTCAATTACGAGAATTTTGTGCAGGAACAAATGACTGGTTATTCATTCAACTAAGCCTTGGCAGAATCTTGGTTGTCGAATAGTACTCCAACATCTGCGTAGTCAGAGACAACAGATCTACCGCTTGTGCGAACTACGCTTCCTGCATCCTGACCGTATTCTTTCTAGCGTCATGTATTGCAACAATTAACATTGAAAATTGTCATCATTCACTGATGCTACTTTTTAGTAGTCAATTCGTTCAATAAACTATTGTAATCCATTAGTACCATCAGAAGGGATTGTGCACGTTTCCGCAGTTGCGAGGCGCCCCTAAATTCGGCTTATCTCTACACGAGTGTCAACCTTTTTGGTCTAAGGTAAAGGTAATAGTAAATCTGCAGTCGATGAGTTTATGATCTGTGTAAACATATTGCGTTGCCAAACTAAAAAATGCACTGAAAGACGTCGTGTGTTATTTCGTCTTTAGCTATGCCCTTAGTCTTGTGCTACTAAAGTTGATCTGTTCTGCGCAACTACTCAACAGTCATTTATCGTGATTAATTGAAGTTTATAGCATAAAATACACGACTATCCTTCTATCTTTGGCGACAACCAATTCTGTATGAAACAATTCTTTTTAGTATTCAAAGTCGTATGTGGGCCGTCAAAATATAAGATTGCTCATTCTTAATAGAGATGGCTTTTTGTTATAAGCTGCTTTGACTTAGATGGCCAGCAAACCAAGGCTGATCGAGCATCATCTGTACGAACATCAGGATTTGCGGCGCCATTGGCCAGTTTTGTATCAGCCAAAACTTGCCATTTGCGTCTAACATTCTGTCACTACCAGTTTAAAATTACGGGTGAATTCGCATCTAAATCGAACTCACTACATCACATGATACGGGTTGGTTACATCACAGTGATAACAAGTTTATTGCTGATGTCGTTCATACAGCTAGCTAAGACTGCAGCACTAAATTTATATGGCTACAAGCCCTACCTATGTCTGTTTTATACTCCACTCTTGTTTAAACAAATCACTCTGTTTACACACTTGTTTATAGTGTTGTTTTTGACATTAAATCTTGGAGTTGTAACTCATGCTTGCAAACTTGCTTTATTTTGCTCGTTCAACAACTTTCTCGATTTTGCTTTTGTGAAATTTGGATTATTCAGTAATAGTAGGTGCACTGAATCAGTACAGGTTTTCTTTTAAAAGTTTTATAATTTAAATGCGAGTCTTGACGATGAAAGGCGGTTCATAGCACAAAAAGGAAATTAATTTGAAGCTTATTTATACTAAAAACGCCAAGATACGTTTTTGATACATCTTCATGTTTTCTGCCAAGTTTGATGTTCTTTGGGAGGTAAAATAGTGGAAAATGTAGAAAGGCTATGTTGGTAATTTCGCATTGCCTTGTAGTTTATTTGTCCTAGTGTGTATTAGGAAAGGCAAGGTAGTCTCGTTTGTGTGTTGTATAGGAAACCTTTCCGTTGCGTTAAATCCTCTTATGGAAATAAATGATAACATTCCCCAAATAGTAAAACGTAATAGAATAATATAATATATATTCAATGCGGTTTGATCCTCGCTAGTCAGTTTGCCGTCGTACTCTGATGATGATCATGGAAGGTCGAAACGCGTCAGTGCGTTGCGGCTGGCGGTAGTTTTGTTATGTTGTTCGACGACTGGTTAAAAACAATGGGATTGGTGTTTACTTCAAGCTCGCAAACTTGATTTAAAGCATAGTAAAACGTAATTTTGAAAGAAAAGTAAGAAAAAACTGACGGTTAATAGGCTCTCACTTTGTAGTAGAAAATATTATACATGAGCTGCCCATTAATTTTACTTCTGCGCCGCATGTGTGTGTACTCGCTTTATTTCTGGTTCAGTCTACTTCGTAAGCAATCTGCTGAGAACTTTTTTTTCTAAATAATTTTTAAAACATGGGAAAACATATATCACGAATGGTTTAGTTAAACAGTTATTGAGTCTAAACTAAAGGAAACGGTTAAAACATATCTCATATAATGAGAAAATGTAGCGTCCAGAATAATACCGATGGTAGTAGTAACAACCAGTTTGCCTAATACTTGGATTCTATTCGCATCTTTAGTAATGCGTCTGCTGAATTTCCAGGCAGAGAATCAACTGCATTCAAATGACCGGTCACCAAGTGCTCATGTATATTCATAATATAAGTGTTATTCTTAAATGAGAAGGAATGAAAACATGAGTGAATTCAAATGCATTTTGGACTAAACACAGCTATCAAAACGACCTGCATCACCAGTGGTTAAAATATTTCCTTCCACGTCTACCACGAAAGTGAAATACTAATTATCCAAGCTATTAAATATTATATCCTTTCTTGTTTTCTTTAAAAGTACTATCGTGTTGCTATATGTATTGTTTTTACAGTCAAGATGGGCATTAGCAAAAAATGGAGCATTTTAAATCTGGTGCATAGATTTTTTTCATGTTGTACGCTAAATCTAAGAAAAGAATTTTTATTCAATATTTATTCTTAAATCTTGTCTTTATTTTGCATATACTGACGGAAGTCGTCGTCTTAGTCTATCGTGACAGCGTGGTAATCATGATTAGAGCTAGAAAGCACTCAAATGCGATTTGCATTTGACCTGAAACACACTCGTGATATTTTTGTATATACATTAAAGCTGAATTAGGTGAATTGGTTAATAGATAATGGTTCAACAGTTTTTTATTCATTTGGCATTTTGGTCCAATAAACTGTTTTGCTAAAATATTTCAGATCACGTCATTTCGCTTAGGCATGAATAGCCTTAATGCATGTTTTTTTAGGTTTACATGAAAACAAAAATCATCGGAAATATCCTTATTTAAATTTTATAACAGAAAACTGAATGACAAGCCTGGAGTATAATCCTTTCCATGGGCGGAGTCCGGCACAAATATTTGTATGACATTAGGGAAATTTGTCATACGAGCATAGAGTATTATTTATAATTATACATTATTGACTAAATATGCTGATTGTCTTTTTTCTGGTGAAGAACAAATTTGCTCCCTATTAAAAATTTTGATGTCAGTTCGTTAATCGTAGTTCCGTTTGCCTCATGTGTTGTGAAATTGGTTGTAATAACTTTATAATATTCAGCTTACAAAATATGCAAAAGGTTTCATAGATAACTCAAGAAAAACACGTACAAGGATGTGTATTGTCAGTATTATATAAACGGGAAAATATACCAAGCTCAACTTACCCGGTAGATCAGTTTTACCCTCAATAGTAACTCCTTAAATACTTGACAGGATTGCCGCAGCTGGTGCTGGAATCGCGGTTCATTATCTTCAGTCTTACAATTTGCAGTAGCTTACCTACTTTTGTTTTTTAATCAGACTTTTGGCCCAAATTTCAAACTAGTTATTCCCAATATTTCATTGTAAGGCAGACACATGCCATCTGAAATAGGATTTTGAATTAAATTCTAATAATAGGACTTTTTTATATTATATATATATATATATATATATATATATATATATATATGTGTGTGTGTGTGTGTGTGTGTGTGTGTTCTGTCGACTTAAGATAAACATTTAATCAATTAGACCGGGTTAGATTCTATTTAATGATCCTCATCTATTACGAAATTTTTTGTGGTCGCTATTAGAACTCCTGATCATTTGATCAGGTTCTTGAAACTTATTTCATTCACAATTTAAGTCGTATTGCATGCACGTTTTCAGTTATATACGGGCTGATGCGTTTGGTCATTCTTTGCCTCAGTTGTGAACGAAATTCTATTTTCTATCCCTGAAATTGCATGATAAGGCAGAATTCATGTCATTTTGGGATGTATGATCGAATTCATTAACTAGATCGGTCAAAAAATTATTGAGCACTTATCAGTGGTCACTTTAGTTACCGTGGTCTGAATATTAACCTAGGAGCATTTAATTCATACCCTTACAACTCTTTATCGATGTTGTCGAATTCACACGCATAAATCTAATACTATGCAATCAAGTTTAATTTATATCATCTCGGATATGATAGATTTATCGCGTTTGTACTGTGTTGGTTAATATTATCGTCGTTAGTAATCTAAGCACTTGCTTTACTTTGCTTTACTGCGGCTGACTCCTTTTGGAGGATAAGCCGGCTCCAGTGACATTTCATGGAGTTTCTTGGGAATTTGGTACAAGTGGTGTCCCCTCACCACTCGGCTTTTTGATCGAGGACGCACCTCTAGCCTTTGCACATCCAAGCGCAGTCTGCAAGGCAGCAGTAAGTTGCATGGTTGCCGGTGGCTGTTGAGAGCTCATTCGCCATTCGGAAGTACGGGGTACTGTCCAGGAGTCCATGTAATCCTGTGGCTGTTGAACCCTTTTGTGGCGGGGAACACACGCCGAGTCATGGTGCCGTCGTCGGGCTCATGTGGTATTTTATAGGAGATCCGATTGCCGGTCGGAAATCCACCACGCCCTGGTGACACCACCGCCATAGCCCCGTTAGCCCATGTACGATCGGCCATCGAGACATGGTTGACACCGTCGTACCACGTTGAGGAGGGGATGGACTAAGCACTGTCAGCCCATCGCCAATTTAAAGTGCTTTAGCTTCTCTTGAGACTATGTATAACAATCTTTTATTTTCTAACTCTTTTATTATTTTTATAACCATTTAGAGAAGGGGAAATTCAAGAAGGTACAGAAGAAAATTGCGGAAATACGTAAGAAGGTAACTAAAATCATTATTTTTGTTTATGCTACAAAAAGCGAAACGAAATTCTCATATCTTAATTAACGTTACTTGCTACTCGAATGATTACTTGTATATTATTTGCAATGATTACATGTTGAATATCCGCGATCTACAATTTGGAGCATACTTGCCGATCAGACTTGATCTATGCGGCCACTCTTTGATATGTCATTGATTTATATTTAGTTGTAGAACGTAGATTTCACTGGCTGTTTTACTGTCTGAGAATATCATTTTCATTCAAAGTTTACAAGGCTATCGCGATGGATGCTTGGAACTGCAGAAGAAGTGAACCAACCATATCGTAGCGAGAAACTGATATTTTTTATTTCACAGTTGTGCACTATACTCTCGTCAGCCAAAAGACACTTGTTTATGCAAAAAAATTATTGATTGTCTAGCGGAAATCAAGGTCCAGTGGAATGGCCGATTTAATTTACGTTTTGACATTGTCTCTTCTTAAATTAAACGAACATTGGTTGCGCGGTCTGTGATACCAATTGTTATAATCAAGACAAATTGTGGCCATTACATGATGAGTTCCCAATAAATACGAAATCGGTCTACTGGATGTATTTTCTTTACTACACTATACAATTCTTAGTTTAAATTGACATATATAAGTAATGGGTCAGGTGCTCATATCAAGACCGCAACCTTGATTATAACAATTGTCCCTTCTTGATCACATTTTATATATGCCCGCATGCATTTCTGCATATGCGTATGTGTGTGTTCTGTATATCACGTGCAACTATCAGCATATGTAGTAAAAAGATATCAACATTCTGACATGCTGTTGTGTTATCATTTAGGCGGAGTCAGTTGCCGCAGATGCGATGCATTCAGTTGTTCGCGCACGATCGCAAATACCACGAGCAAATAATCGGCCTGGACTGCAATCAACACGTTTCGCTCATCAACTTATGATGCCCATTAACGATGACTTCGATGGTAAGGAAATTACAAATTACAAGTTTATTTTTATTTTTAAGAAATGCGACATTCTTTTTTTTGGTATGACACGAAAGAACGAGAATGCATCCGCATCTAAAATCTAATGCTTCATTGTCGAATAACTTCATGCACAGCCATATAAAGCCAATTGTAGCTGATGCTTCACTGTCATATACTCATAAGAAGACAAAAACAAAAGAAATAATTTCGCCCGTAGCCATAGAAATTCCGGCCTGACGACAGGCAAGTACAAGCTGGTCGGCCCGGGAATGGTAGCATGATCTCGTTTCAAGCAAAACATCGAGTTTGGTTTAACTACGCAGTAATACTTAGTGGTAAATGTGTAGTCACAGAAAGAGAGCACGTGTACCAGACGCTTATGTAAAGTTTCGGCTGCTAAAGGTAACTGTGGACACTGGTATTTGAGCAGATAGTGCTCATCAGCTTTGATTAGCAGACTATCTAAGACAAGGAAATCTCCGCATAAAAACATCCTCACTAGGAACGGACGACCTAGTGTGATTCTACGCCCAGCATATTACCGTGGACAATCCGATAAAAATTATCCTACAATTATCATAACCAAGTCAGCTTTTATGCAAGGCAATACCACTGTCTGTACAAAATGAGTTTTAACAGTTCCTAGGCTGGTATGGCAGAATTAATAGCGCCTTGCAACTAATGTTTGTCGTCTGTAGTTCTAAGAGATGACAGTTGTCGTGTTGCCTACTGTCGCACTAGGCCCAGGAATAGATAGGATAAAAACAATTGCCCATGCTACACCCATAGTGCCGAAGTAGCATTTTCGCTTTTTACTAGTCTGGGCACTCAGTCTTTTCAAATGTTGCGCGAATAGAATTTGGGTGCGACTTATTTTAGCCTTGAGAATTGCAAGCCAAACGATTGACAAGTAGCTTACTAAAATAAATAACTCATGTTAATTTATTGGAGGCGGCACATAAATCCACAAAAAAATATTTCAAGGCATAATTTAGTTGAAGTGAATATTAAAAGTTTTTGTTCTTGGTTGCGCAGTGCGAACATCAAATTTAACGTATCCACGATTTACTTTTGTAGGTGATCGATTTGCTCTCCCGTTTCCGCAATGATCCGATTAAACCTCATTTACAAGTTCTCCTTGTGTTAGGCTTTGCGGTGGCTTTGTGTTGATTCCTCCATCACTCCGAAGGCTTCACGCCATTCGTACTAACTACTGGAAATGTATGATCTAATTTTGGTTATGAACTTTCGGTACTTCGTTTACAGTACAATCATCATAAATCTAATAGCTCAAAGTACACAACTCACAGGCCAAGTATTTAGCGCTGAATATAAATGAATATTGGCCTAGCGTTGACGTCTTAAATTCAGGTACATGTACTATATAATGTACTAGCTAAGTTTTAAAGACTCATCTGGCTATTGGGTATACTTGTGAATGTCTGGACTAGATTTATTAACATATTTCATTTCGTCTGTCATATGAAAAGCATTACAGTTAAATACTGTTTGTTGCGAAGAACTAATATATATGCAAGTATGTATTAGGTTTTGCGAACCTAGTAACAAATTAGTTCAGTTGTGACCAGAAGGATAAACCAAAGGCAGCATGAACGGAAAGTATAATCTCATGCACATTCGTTTCGTGCTTACTGGCGACTCATCAGTAGGAGCCGGTATTACGCCCTTTAACCACTATATATTTGGTAGAAGAATGTGGAATAATAGGACGGTACAATCTCCTAGACGAATGTGTAAACCTGTAATAGTGAAGCTAACATAATCTGAAGTCAACGACAATACGACTTCAATGCTAACTCACACTATATAATATATATACCGAGTCTGTAAAGGATACTAACACTATAGCCCATTGTGTTAGTAACTGATACATTTTTTGAAATCGATGAGTACCGGATACTAACACTATGGTTTCCGAGTCGGTACATGATACCAACCTGATGGATATAAATTTATGCTAAAGTTCACCCAAATTGAGAATTACAACAATTTCCGAACACCTGTTACTCCAGTTAAACCATACACTCTGGCCTTCATCGATATCAGTTATCACATTTCGCGGTAAGCATGACATCATTCAATTCAATATATTACAGTTAAATACTGTTTGTTGCGAAGAACTAATATATATGCAAGTATGTATTAGGTTTGCGAACCTAGTAACAAATTAGTTCAGTTGTGACCAGAAGGATAAACCAAAGGCAGCATGAACGGAAAGTATAATCTCATGCACATTCGTTTCGTGCTTACTGGCGACTCATCAGTAGGAGCCGGTATTACGCCCTTTAACCACTATATATTTGGTAGAAGAATGTGGAATAATAGGACGGTACAATCTCCTAGACGAATGTGTAAACCTGTAATAGTGAAGCTAACATAATCTAAAGTCAACGACAATACGACTTCAATGCTAACTCACACTATATAATATATATACCGAGTCTGTAAAGGATACTAACACTATGGCTATTGTGTTAGTAACTGATACCTTTTTTGAAATCGATGAGTACCGGATACTAACACTATGGTTTCCGAGTCGGTACATGATACCAACCTGATGGATATAAATTTATGCTAAAGTTCACCCAAATTGAGAATTACAACAATTTCCGAACACCTGTTACTCCAGTTAAACCATACACTCTGGCCTTCATCGATATCAGTTATCACATTTCGCGGTAAGCATGACATCATTCAATTCAATATATTACAGTTAAATACTGTTTGTTGCGAAGAACTAATATATATGCAAGTATGTATTAGGTTTTGCGAACCTAGTAACAAATTAGTTCAGTTGTGACCAGAAGGATAAACCAAAGGCAGCATGAACGGAAAGTATAATCTCATGCACATTCGTTTCGTGCTTACTGGCGACTCATCAGTAGGAGCCGGTATTACGCCCTTTAACCACTATATATTTGGTAGAAGAATGTGGAATAATAGGACGGTACAATCTCCTAGACGAATGTGTAAACCTGTAATAGTGAAGCTAACATAATCTGAAGTCAACGACAATACGACTTCAATGCTAACTCACACTATATAATATATATACCGAGTCTGTAAAGGATACTAACACTATGGCCATTGTGTTAGTAACTGATACCTTTTTTGAAATCGATGAGTACCGGATACTAACACTATGGTTTCCGAGTCGGTACATGATACCAACCTGATGGATATAAATTTATGCTAAAGTTCACCCAAATTGAGAATTACAACAATTTCCGAACACCTGTTACTCCAGTTAAACCATACACTCTGGCCTTCATCGATATCAGTTATCACATTTCGCGGTAAGCATGACATCATTCAATTCAATATATTACAGTTAAATACTGTTTGTTGCGAAGAACTAATATATATGCAAGTATGTATTAGGTTTTGCGAACCTAGTAACAAATTAGTTCAGTTGTGACCAGAAGGATAAACCAAAGGCAGCATGAACGGAAAGTATAATCTCATGCACATTCGTTTCGTGCTTACTGGCGACTCATCAGTAGGAGCCGGTATTACGCCCTTTAACCACTATATATTTGGTAGAAGAATGTGGAATAATAGGACGGTACAATCTCCTAGACGAATGTGTAAACCTGTAATAGTGAAGCTAACATAATCTAAAGTCAACGACAATACGACTTCAATGCTAACTCACACTATATAATATATATACCGAGTCTGTAAAGGATACTAACACTATGGCTATTGTGTTAGTAACTGATACCTTTTTTGAAATCGATGAGTACCGGATACTAACACTATGGTTTCCGAGTCGGTACATGATACCAACCTGATGGATATAAATTTATGCTAAAGTTCACCCAAATTGAGAATTACAACAATTTCCGAACACCTGTTACTCCAGTTAAACCATACACTCTGGCCTTCATCGATATCAGTTATCACATTTCGCGGTAAGCATGACATCATTCAATTCAATATATTACAGTTAAATACTGTTTGTTGCGAAGAACTAATATATATGCAAGTATGTATTAGGTTTTGCGAACCTAGTAACAAATTAGTTCAGTTGTGACCAGAAGGATAAACCAAAGGCAGCATGAACGGAAAGTATAATCTCATGCACATTCGTTTCGTGCTTACTGGCGACTCATCAGTAGGAGCCGGTATTACGCCCTTTAACCACTATATATTTGGTAGAAGAATGTGGAATAATAGGACGGTACAATCTCCTAGACGAATGTGTAAACCTGTAATAGTGAAGCTAACATAATCTGAAGTCAACGACAATACGACTTCAATGCTAACTCACACTATATAATATATATACCGAGTCTGTAAAGGATACTAACACTATGGCCATTGTGTTAGTAACTGATACCTTTTTTGAAATCGATGAGTACCGGATACTAACACTATGGTTTCCGAGTCGGTACATGATACCAACCTGATGGATATAAATTTATGCTAAAGTTCACCCAAATTGAGAATTACAACAATTTCCGAACACCTGTTACTCCAGTTAAACCATACACTCTGGCCTTCATCGATATCAGTTATCACATTTCGCGGTAAGCATGACATCATTCAATTCAATATATTACAGTTAAATACTGTTTGTTGCGAAGAACTAATATATATGCAAGTATGTATTAGGTTTTGCGAACCTAGTAACAAATTAGTTCAGTTGTGACCAGAAGGATAAACCAAAGGCAGCATGAACGGAAAGTATAATCTCATGCACATTCGTTTCGTGCTTACTGGCGACTCATCAGTAGGAGCCGGTATTACGCCCTTTAACCACTATATATTTGGTAGAAGAATGTGGAATAATAGGACGGTACAATCTCCTAGACGAATGTGTAAACCTGTAATAGTGAAGCTAACATAATCTGAAGTCAACGACAATACGACTTCAATGCTAACTCACACTATATAATATATATACCGAGTCTGTAAAGGATACTAACACTATGGCCATTGTGTTAGTAACTGATACCTTTTTTGAAATCGATGAGTACCGGATACTAACACTATGGTTTCCGAGTCGGTACATGATACCAACCTGATGGATATAAATTTATGCTAAAGTTCACCCAAATTGAGAATTACAACAATTTCCGAACACCTGTTACTCCAGTTAAACCATACACTCTGGCCTTCATCGATATCAGTTATCACATTTCGCGGTAAGCATGACATCATTCAATTCAATATATTACAGTTAAATACTGTTTGTTGCGAAGAGCTAATATATATGCAAGTATGTATTAGGTTTTGCGAATCTAGTAACAAATTAGTTCAGTTGTGACCAGAAGGATAAACCAAAGGCAGCATGAACGGAAAGTAAAATCTCATACACATTCGTTTCGTGCTTACTGGCGACTCATCAGTAGGAGCCGGTATTACGCCCTTTAACCACTATATATTCGGTAGAAGAATGTGGAATAATAGGACGGTACTATATATTATATAGTGTGAGTTAGCATTGAAGTCGTATTGTCGTTGACTTCAGATTATGTTAGCTTCACTATTACAGGTTTACACATTCGTCTAGGAGATATGAAAAGCATATTTGTTCAACCACACGTATAAATATTTAAATCAAGCCTAATGGTGGTTCTATCATGTGCTGCGGAAAAGGTAGGTGACACACTATCTGCGCTTTGTTCATTGATACATTAGATCGGGCTGGTTTAAGTTATTGCCAGCTGAGCGTCAGAATGCATTGACCAAGCGCAAAAATACCAGTTGAACAATTCTATACGAACATTATTTAATTTAATGCCACATTCGAACCCTGATATGGAACATCTGGGATTTTTAGGACATCGTATTAAATCTAAACTATACTTTAACGTCGTTGCATTTAATGTGCGAACATTAAAGCAAACTGAACCTGGAATAGTGGATCCTATGTGCATTACACAATTGGTTGCACCATTCTTATCGACACGTTATTGGCTTTGAACCTCTGGTTCCGCGGAGTTTTCTCAGGCTGGTAAATGGGGCACTTTGGTTTTATTACTATTACTATAAGCTTGCTAAGTTGTAAATTGCCGACTTTGTGCGGCATGTGAAAAATACATCTACCAAGATCAATGCCAAATCCTTAATTAACGTTCCTTTTCGTTGTATTTGCATGTTCCTACCAATTGCACCACAAGCGAAAGCATGGACGATTTTTACTACGATCTAAGCTCTTTATTAAATAGAGCAAGAGGTTCAGATATAGTTTTGGTTATGAATGTAATGTGAGCCCAAATTGGGCACTTAATTAAAGCAGAATGTATTTTTGGTGTGTGATAGGCTTTAAGCTCGACACGCAACGAAAATGGCGAGCAACTTTAAAAGTAACATGGTGCATGCCAGGGAATAGATTAATTACCTTCTCCTTGTAGTGCGACACGAGGTGTGTGCATCCACTGTCTACCTGATTATTCCAGATATTTCGACTTCCTTTTGCTGAAGTCCTTTACAATGGAAAGCGACTGTTGGATATCAGCGCAGAGCATCGATTATAATTAAATAGCACAAACTCCAGACGCAATGTAAGGCATTGCGCCTACTAATTTTTTAAATGGCATACGCGCTGTCCGCAAAAACGTTTCTGATATTGTTAAGGTCTACAACGAATTAACGCCCAATTTTACTACCAGCTGTGGTGTTCGTCAAGGATGTTTACTTTTCTCATTTTGTTTAATTTTGTAATAGTTACAATTAAAAAAACCACTCTTCCTCACGTTCAGGATGCGAGTGTTGAATTTCTCCCGGGCGGTAGATTAGCCGAACTCGACTATGCAGAAAATAACGTACCATCCTTCGACAATCCAGATTCTGTTCAGGCCATCTTGAATAGAATTGCAGATGTTGTTCCGTCTTTCTGTATGAAATTCACATCTCAATCTAAGAAACTTACAGGATCACATTCACTCACTCTAATTCTGCGAATGCAGTGTGAAGATCTGGATATAGTTGATACATTTACATACCTTGGCCGCTCTATCAATAACTCAATATGTCTAACTAGGTGAGTATGCGAATCGCAAAATTTAGAGTAACATCAACTATCCTTCGCCATTTATACAGAAACGCAAGTATTTCAATATGGCTTATTTCTATTATACGGTAGAAGAGACTTGGCCCCTTAGAATTGATGATTTTAGATGCTTATGTGCATTTAAGCATCGTTGTTTGAGTAGCATGGCACATTTAGGCTACCAACAACGATTAAACAACGGCGACATTCGTGGACGTATTTTTGAATCGGCACATTAGCAGAGAAATAAGGCTCCTTCAATCACGTTGGCTCGGTCACCTTTCATGTATGCTCCCATTTCTATTGCCTAGTTGAGCACTGTTCCCTCACCTTGCGCTAGATTGGCGAAGAAGCCAGGTTTGCAGATTTTGACATTTCAGTAATAGTTAAAATTAACTAAATCAGAATTGATTAGTGTAGGACCCACTCGTCGTTTCTGTTTATAATAATAATTATAGAGATGTGAGATGTTAACTTTAGCGTTGATTTTGACATGACAAAAACAGTTTGAGTCACTTATATTCGAGTTGGGTAGTATAGGACCCACTCGATTGCCAGGATATGCCCACGTGCGCATTATAGTTCTTGGTTGGAAACCCTACGCGATAATGCACCGAGTCGAGCTCACTGATCTTGCTATAGATTAGTAGAATCATCTTCGTAACTTATTTTTCATAGTAGAGAAGAGTTAGCTGCGTTGTCTGGTTTTGTCTACGATGTGGTACAATGAAAACCGCAAGGAAGCGGTATTGTGTTGTTGCCTTGCTTTAATAATTATTTGGCCATAATAATATTTTGTAAATTTTAATTTTGCATCACTTCTGTGTGTTATCTCGATAGATATACTCATAGTAACTACGCGCTTCGTCTAATAAATCTCACTAATATTTTGTATGCCTAAATTGTTATATTTTGTTATTTATACAAAATTTCTTGTTTTATAGTTCTCTACGTGTTCACGATAATGATGATGATAATGATGATTAGCGTCAAAAAGGTCTAGATTTAGAAACCTGATTAATTTTGAATTATCGGTATAGGTTCTTTTGGAACACTCTGAGCGGAGAGTTTAGATGTCCATCTATATCTGTATGCATACATGTTCTTTTATTTTAACTATGACCAACAACGTTTAAATGGACCTTTTCAGTACCAAACGTATCCAATTATTATCTTGAATGCAGATTATGCCTCTAAAGTTGATTTTTACTACGTATTTTATCAATTGATGTGCATAGATGTATTAGCCGAAAGAAAAGTAAGGAAGAATATTACTGACTAACTTTCATCGTTGTCGTAATCATAGGAGAATGATTTATGGCTTTTCTTCAATTGCGCAGTCAAGTGGAAACACCTTATATTATTATACTTATAATATGAACTAAAGAATATACCTCTGTACTGTATGGGACGCACCAATCTTCCTTCGTTAGTTTCTCTGATTATCTATTTCGCTTCCATTTTTAACACAGAACTCTGTGACGTACTCCCGCCTGATGCTGATTTTGTTGGAAGTCAGACGATTGGGCTGGGAAGCATTGGCTCTGACGATGATGAAGCTGAAGCGATTGCTGACTCTGTAGCGCGGCTCGGAGAAATGACACAAAATTCGCTTCCCGACAGTTACATGATGTTATCGTCATCCGATGATCTGAATAATCTCACTGGAGAAAAGTCTGGTTTAACGGGACTGCTCAATGCTCAAGGTCGACATCTCGGTGGTGATGATATTGTTTCTACCAGAAAAGGTCAGTCTGTTTCCAATTCGCATGCGCACTATTCTTTAGAAACTACGGAAATTTCACAACAGATTGGTGAACAAACAGACAATGGATTTGTTAATGATCTGTCGCCAGAGTCGAGAGTGCGTCGATTTCTGAACTTCGAGGATCAAAATCTGCCAAACGTAAACGCTGCCGATAGTAATAATTATAGGCATAGTTCAAGTAGGCGCACGTCTATACGGCGATCTACAAAAAGCACTTATGATTCTGCAACAGCCTTGATTAAGGGTGAAAAAATTCAAGGAGGTATGCCCATTCAAAAGGATGAATCTGCTGTTAATGCACGCACTGCAGAAAGTCGATCTATTGCGGCCGCCTCTTTGACGAGCATGGTGGTGGCGGCGGCCAACAAAAGGCATAGCCGAGAGGGTCAGTCTAGACGTGCTGTTACACCTTTTTTGCACCTTTATCATCAGACTTAGTCTGTGTGTGTGTGTGTGTGTGATTTTTGTTAGTTTAAAACAGTTGTTTTGCGCGGTTGTTATTATATTTCGATTGAAGTGTTAAATTTTCCCAGTTGCATTGTTGGTTGTGGATGATATGAACGCTAAAGTGGGGCACTTAAATGATGCAGAATTTGATTTGGTTGGCATAGATTTTAAGCTCAACACACAACGACAATGATGAACGAATCTTGGATAGCTGCGCAGATCACATTATGCTCGAGCAAAACAAATTTCAGACATGGCGGAAGGTGTTACGCACTGTGGTGTTTTGCGGCCACCAGGCAGCTCAGGATTTTAATAAATAAGTTAGTAATTGCGTAGAGGTAGCTTGGCTGCATCCGGCACTGTCGTTTTTTTAGAACACGTATGCCGTTTTTGGCCATGTGTTTCGTCCGCTGCGATCTAAATAAACATACGGAATGCAATCCTATCTCTGAAATCCAGCAAAGCTCCAGGCCATGAAAACTTGCTTCCGTCATACTTAGAGATTAGTGGCAGCATAATTTGTAGGGTGCTGACTAATTTGTTTTGTATTATGTGGTAGGTGAAATCCCCGCCACTTGCTTGAAGTTAGTCGACCATCATTCCTATTTTCAAAAAGGCAAAGTTAATTAATGTGATAATTTCAATGGTATAAGCACGAGTTCGGTCGTTTGCTTAGATATTCTTTGGCTGTCTTAGCGCTTCGCCAAAATCGTATACTAGAGAAGACCAATCTGGACTTCGGTTAAGACGACGGTGTATATATATTTTGACCTTATGAAAAGTACTTTGTCAGTGACATGTATATCGCCGTCTCAAAATAGTGTCTTTCTAAACTTTAAGGGTGCATTTGCCTCAGTCGATCGCAATGTACTATTCTTTATTCTGTCGAAAAGTGGTATTTCGAATAAATTTGTAAATATTATACGCGATACCTACTCAAAAAATTCTGGTCACCTTAAGGTCTACACTATACAATTCTTAGTTTATACTGACATATGTAAGTAATTAATGGGTCAGGTGTTTATATCAAGACCGCAACCTTGATTATAATAATTGTTCTCACCACCCGCGCAACCAATGTTTGTTTAATTAAAGCAAAACTTTGCTTACAGCAGCGGTGTTCGTCAAGGCTGTTCATTTTCCAAATACTTGTTTAATTTTCTCGTAGATGCTGTTACGAACATACATTTAGGATGCATTTGTTGAAGTTCTGCTGTGCGGTAGCTTTGTCGATTTGTGCTATGCAGAAGATATTGTACTATAATCTGACATTAGATATACTACTTCGAACACCTTGAATAGATTTGCACTATTTTTCCGTATTTCGAAATGCAATTCGCACCCTCTAAATTGGAGATACTTTTATAAGATCACCTACCACTCGCATAAACTCTGAAGATGTGAACGTTGTGCATATCTCGGCAGCTTAATCTATAACTCAAGCAATACGTCTGACGAGGTTAGTGAGAATCGCGAAGGCTAGAATAAATTTCATTAACCTTTTCCCTTGATGGAGAAACTCACCTATTTTAGTCTGCCTGTCGTGTTTAAAATGCATGTAAACGTGCAACTCTGTTATACACTAGTGGGACTTGGCTCCTTTTGAGCTGATAATTTTATTCGCTTTCCGGCATTCGAAAATCGTTGATTGAGAACCAGCGCAATATGCTAGCAATCACTTCCGTGGACGTATTTCTGGAGGGCCAAGAGGTCCTCCTCCGGAGATAAATGGGGCTCCAACAACTGCGTTGGCTCGATCATGCTTTGCGCTGCACGGAAAGTAACGATGTTTAGGACATATTTTTTATCCTCCAACAATCAGTGTACTTATATAAGGCTCTGATAACATTTTTGTAATAGGGCTTCAAGTTCGATTTGAGCAAATTGTGCGCGAGATTACACTTAGTTTATGTACTTTTGAGTACACATTTTATCGTTATCTGTTTATATTTGCTCACGTCCTTGATAACTACGCAATCTGCTGGCCAGGCAATCGAGGCAGCTTGGAAATACTTCAGTTGTTAATAAATTATGTTTTTCTGACTAAGTGGCATTCTTTTTGTCCCCGATGATCTGCCATCCGAGGCTAACGTGAATCAACTGCCTTGGGTCTGATTTTACGGTGTAGTTTACAAATTTTCTTTCGCATAGTCTTCTCAAATATCTACTAATGAACATATCTTTATATATAAATTGAAAAGCAAAACAAGAAAGAAATATGTGAACATAGAGAGAGTGTGAAAAATAGAAACCAATCAAATTGTGTGCGTCACATCCAGTTCAAGCTCAATGCTTGTACGTGCTTCTTCTGCTTACATAAATCCGGCAGCAATTTGTTTATCCATAAGGCTTGGTATGTGGCTAACTTCCCTTTGTTTTTGCATTTAGTAATTACTTTGAATGCTACGTCTGGAGAACATACGTGCGATGTTTCGATGATGTGTTGCGCAATAGCAGACGTGTATTCACCATTTGATTTAAAACAGGCGTTCAAGTTGCAATGTTCTCTCATTCGAGTAATTAACCGTCTGGTCGATCGGCCTACGTAAGTTGATCGACAACTTGCGCATGTATATTGGTAAATAATATTTAATGTCGACATTAACGGCTGTTTCTCTTTGATTGGTGTTAAAGGAAAGTATATTACCCTAAATAACACTTGTAGTTTAGCTGTATTGAATGTGCGTTTTAATGATGCTTTCTTTTGTGCCATTCGTGAAACTACATCCCCCTTTTGCACATGGGGAGGGCACTTAGTTTGTCTAATAAATGCATATCTCCATTAGACCCACTTTGACACGAGATTCAGCGTATGAACTGGTTTATATGAGTAGCGTTCGATATGAAGTGATTATATTACCAATAATAGTATCAATGAACGATGTTTGTTGTTCCCCATTGATGTTTATGAGCACCCGCTTCGATGTTGACAATTTGGTGAAACTGACCTGCTTTATGACGTACTACAGTCGATATTGGCGTGTTTTGGAGATCGAAAACTGAACAGATTTGGTGTCGACATTTCGATAACGGAATTAGATTGCTTCAACGTGGACATTTTAAATATAAATTAAGTTTTGTGTACTCTTTGGTGTAAATAGATGTTTATTCTGCGTGTTATAACTTACTTTTTTATGTTTTAACTTCGTTAAGGTGTTGACCAGTTATGGCCAACGGATGAGGACAGGGTGCACCGACCGTTTGATATGCAACTGGCTGTCAATGACATCAAAGCAACCGATACAACGATGAATCGGTCAAATAACACGTCTAGGGGTTCGCATGTGCGTGGTAAGAATCGTGTTTTTCGAGGTATTGAATCCAATGATAGCAGATGTACATCTAATGAAAAGTCAGACATGTCCGCCGAAACAGCGACGCATCCCGCTGGTCGTGTTGTGCCTTTTGTCGAACACAGACAAACACCTGGGAGCGATGTGTCCACCGTAAACAAATCTGAAAGGTATCTGTTAAGATCTTATGAAATATTTATTTTTGAAACTGATGCTGAATCTAGGCTATATTTTAAATCATCTCCCTGTGGTGAGGGGACACCACTTGTACCAAATTCCCAAGAAACTCCATGAAATGTCATGGAGCCGGCTTATCCTCCAAAAGGAGTCAGCCGCAGTAAAGTAAAGTAAAGTAATTAGAAAGGACACTTTAATTTCATTAGATAGGTAAATGCGAATTTGACTTAGCCTAACCCGTCAGGCCTAGTAAGTGGAAAGTTCTAATTAATTTACAGGATGTGGATTCCAGAAGAGCATATGCCAATAAGGTGTAATTAGCCAGGACTCTACTCTGGGCCGTGTTTGATGTTAGGTTGTTTTCCTTATTGATTCGTCTTCATATTGATGAGTTTCGTCGCGACGTTATCAAGTGATGGATATCGCGAATAATAATAACAGCGCTCGGACACAAGATTTTTGTTTACTCTTATCCCTTTTCAGGGCAAGAGTGATTCAGCCGTGTATTGTCATCAAGTTGGGAAACAAAGCCTTGCTTGGTTGGAGAGATGTGAACTCTCGTTTTGTCAATGCGAAAATTTGCGTTCAAACTACCTTCAGACTAATTAATTCAAGATGTGGGGCTTGATATAAATACCGAACCAATTATATATATATATTTTTTTTTTGAGTTATCCTGATAAATTTACTCATACTAGCAAGGCTTTCCTTCTCTCTCTACCCTCTCCCTCTCTCAAAATCTCAATAATTTATCTAAATTCACTCTATATAATTTTTTACTCCTTATGGTTATATGGCAGTGAAACATTAATCATTTGACTTTTGTGTGGCTGAAGGGCCTATGATATATATATATATATATATATATATATATATATATATATATATATATATATATATATATATATATACACTTTTGATATGCGAGCTTTAATAAAATTCGTTTTATGTGCAAAAACAAAAAGAAATTTTATCAGATACAAGAAACGCTTTCTCATTATCTCCTCAAATATCTACTAATGAACATATCTTTATATATAAATTGGAAGGCAAAACAAGATAGAAAGAACAATGGAAAATCTTGTTCCTACGTCATTTTCAGACAATCAGCTAATGGAAGGCTTAAAAAAGAAGGGACAAGTGAGAACCCATCAATTGAGGCCAAAAATTACATCACCTGAAAATGATGAAAATTCAAGATTTTACCGACCTAAGAGTGCTATCAATTGTCCCGCACAAGAAAAATGCGGTCAAATCCACAACAAGAATGACAGCGCTGCGCAACGAGATTCATCTTTTAAGTTAGAAATATGTAAACATAGAGAGAGTGTGAAACCAATCAACTGCGTGCGTCACCTCCAGTTTAAGCTTAATGCCTGAACATGCTTTTTCTGCTTGCATAAACCCGGCTGCAATTTTTTATCCATAAGGCTTGGTATGTGTCTAACTTCCCTTTGTTTTTGCATTTAGTAATTAGTAATGCTACGTCTGGAGAACATACGTGCGCAATAGCAGACGTGTATTCATCATTTGATCTAAAACAGGCGTTTAAATTACAATGTTCTCTAATTCGAGTAATTAACCGTCTGGTCGATCGGCCTACGTAATTTGATCGACAACTTGCGCATGTACATTGGTAAATAATATTTGATATCGACACTAACGGCTGTTTCTCTTTGATTGGTGGTAAAGGCAAGTGTGTTACCCTAAATAACACTTGTAGTTTAGCTGTATTAAATGTGCGTGTTAATGCTGCTTCAACTTTCTTTTGTGCCATTTGTGAAACTACATCCCCCTTTTGCACATGGGGAGGGCACATTGAATTTTATTATTTTAGAGCGCGAAGAACATTAGTATCAGTGTTTTAAGCTATTGCGGTTCCCAGGATTTGGTGCGCGGTTTACGAAAGTACAAACTACGGGCAACCGAAGAAATCTTACAAGGTTAGTGTATTCCAGAATTGAACAGTTTAAGGAAGATGAAGCAGTGCTACAGGCAAGAATCTTTGTGTATCTTGTGTATTAGATGAACTGTCTTTTTGCACGAATGAAATTTCTGATTTTTCTACCGGCAGTTATCAAGAAAGATAAAGCAAGAATTTTGAATAAAATGGGAAAAGATATAAAACCTGGAGTTTTGTGTGATTTAATACCGACCGATCTTGATAAGCTTGTGATTATCTTATCAAAAGTACCAATCGGTCAACTAACAATGTACTATCAATGTACTATCGATGTACTATCAATGGGCCGAAATAATGGAATACATACTTCTAATAATTGCGATGCTGATTTTGAGGAGCCATTCGAATTGCTATTTGAATAAATAAATACTATATATATCAATATAAATTAAACGTTTTAGAAGGTAGCAAAGGAATTTTATCGAGTTGACGGATTTAATCTTTATTGGGAGCTCTTTATGTACTGTCAAATATTTTGCCGCGGACGGACCTCGAACTGGAGCACGTCTGCTGCGGAGCTTGTGACTTTCCACTGCGCCACAACGTCGCAAACAAAAAAATTGCTTTGACCACAGCAAATTACCGCCGATTGGAAATTAAATGGCATCTGGAACGCTATGAAGTAATAGCTTAAATAAATCTCAACTTTTCTTGTGAAGTCAGAAACCGAGATCTTGTTCACATTTTCTTCTAAAATCATGATTTTTCAACACGTAGTATCTGCTGTGAAACTAAGAGATTTTAAAATTGCCATTAAGTTTGGAAAGAAATTTGCTTCCAACCACCCAGCTTATTAGTATAATTATCGGCCTAATGTTGCTACTTTTTAAGAAGAATGCCAAAGTGTAATATCATCTTGGAATTGTATGTTTTATCATGGGTCATTCTGTTAATAATAAACGAATGCGTCCAGTTTCTATATACAATTCCGAATTATTTTTTAACTACCATCTGTTGCATTCGACATGTTTATAGATGATAGGTCCCGTGGATCTTAGCGTGCTTGCCATAAATGTTCAATTTTAATCTGGTGGATCAATTTTGGCCTGTATTAGTACTAGCAATGGCTTTTCAAAATCTTTTGTGATTGATTTCTCCGTTTAATAAAAACTCATCGTTGCTCTCACTCACCTATAATATCGATAATGCAGTCATTGCTGAGTTATTTACAATACTGCCATTAGTGAAGATCTGTGAATGTTATGACCAACTTACTGACTTTGATTACACAGGTGATGTTACTGTGACAGAAAAAAGTCTCTTAATGGTTGTCAAGACGTGTACGTCTGATATGTTCTCCTCACAAACTGCTGTTATGGTCATCTTTGATCCGGATTCTAAGATTACACTAAATGGTGCCTTCCTTCCAGGCATCAGCGGAGGCTACCTAGGATTTCTTATGGCTCGGACGAATTAGCTTTCCAGAGATTTCAATACATGTATTAGCCCAGCTGCAGTTGCCAACACCTCTGAAATTGTTTGACACTTCACTGAAATCAAGTAAAGTATACTCTCTGTTATTCTTTATGCTTAGGAGATTTGGGCGATGACGCATTATAGTTGGCAGCTCTTGATCGTCATTGTGAAGCGGTGTATCGCCTGGTTTAGTTTAGGTCATTGACAGTTAAGTATTCATCATCATCATGTCCAGCCATACAAAAGTCAAAAGTGACTAATATAATTTGAATGATAAACTTTCGTGCGCAGTGCTGTCCTTGTTGTGGATTTGACCGTATTTATCTTGTGTGGGACGATAGATAGCACTCTTAGGTCGGAAAAATCTTGAATGTTGATCGTTTTCATTTGCTCTGAAAAGAAGGGACAAGTGAGAACCCATCAATCGAAGCCAATAAGCAGAGAAACTGAAAACGATGAAAATTCAAGATTTTACCGACCTAAGAGTGCTATCTATTGTCCTGCACAAGATAAATGCGTTCAAATCCACAAAAAGTGACTAATGTTTCACTGCCATATAACCATAAGAAGTGAAAAAGTATGAAAATGAAAGAAGAAATAATATTTTAGACAAATTATTAGTGAGATTTACGAGAGACAGAGAGAGGGGGGGAATACCCATCTATTATGGGCAAGTTTATCAGGATAACTCACAAAAATGAGGCAAACTAAACCTCACAACAACACCATTGTGGCCAAGTTAGCATTCGGGCATGGCAACATCAGCAATATATCTTCCTTGAGGATTTCCCTTTATCACGTCATAAACAAACTAAACCTCTCAGATAACTTTATCCTACTAAGAAAAGATGATTCTACTAGACATCTACAACAACATCGCGACTGAGCTCGTATACTAGAACCATTTTCGATATTTGGCAACCTGATATTGGGCTCAGTGTTATGATCTAAACCAACCATATGCATAGTATCTAAAAGAGTGTTATTGTTAGACTGAGAAAAGGAAGGGGAAGGAAAGGATGTAGAATCGGAGATTAAGTTGCCTGTAGTAATCCGATTTCGCTTATCCACCTTGCGCGGCTCAGTAGATAAGGCGACCCTTTTTATACTGCGCGACGGCCGATGCAGTATGTAATTATTGTAAGCTGTACTTGTCATGGTTATATGTGGACTGTAAAAGAACACTAGGTCGCCCTTTCCTAGTGACAGTATTCCTATTCCTTGATAGTCTGCCAACCAAGACGGATGAGCACTATCTGCCAAGATGCCAGTGGCCAAAGTTTCCTTCAGCAGCCGAAACTTGCCCTTTACGACTGGAACGCTTGCTCTCATTCCGTCACTACACTCGAGGCTTCACATGAAACGGGATGATAGCTGTGCTTCTTTTATGACCCGGCAAGTTTCATGCTACCAATCCCGGGTTGACTAGCTTGAGCCCGCCGGTCGTCAGGCCTGAATTTCTATGACTACGGACCAGTTAGGCATTATACAAACACAAACTTGGTTTGCCGACCAGGCATATTAGGCCGTTCCATGATGTACTATAAGGGTAGAACACTTATGGAATGGCGATTGTATCCATAGTGTTACAGGTTTAGATGTCTAATTACACATCCTGTTTGTCAGGCTGTCGAGGTTGTATTTGAAGGTAGAATCATGTCATTCTGTGGATTGATACTATAATAAGTCACTTCGCATAGTATTCTCATCAAATGTGTGGTTTGTCAATGCCCCCATTTTTTAGATACTGGTTTTGTTTGCGAGACACGTGCCTTCATATTCCAGATTCCAATTAATAAAATATCAGGCTTGAGTGGCACGTGAGGCCCCGCTAGGTTTGCTGGAATCTCAATTCTTATTACGAAGTATAATCTGTTTCAACATGAAGTATGCATGATCGCCAGCCATATACTTCTCGCCTCTCAGGAATTAACCATCTGATTGATTGTTTTATGTTAGCACCTTATTTACTCTTCCATGGGAAAATAGTAGCCTTCTCCAACATCGCGTATTGAACTCTTATGCATGAAGTTCTCATTTTTAGGACCAACTGCGGTAGCTTTCTTTAACGAATTCACCTGACAAAATTCAACGGAAATTGTAGCTCGGTTCATATTGTACATCGGTGGTTGACATATGCAATCCTTATCTTTCTATTTCTCATAATTATGTGTATGTATGGTCGGTCATCCAAGACTGACTATCAATGTCTGTCCGATATATCTGATTTCAAGTTGGTTCCATTAGTTACTGATGATATTATTCCGAATAAGAAGGGAGAAAGCATTTAAATCTTGATTTTCTGTGACGCATATCCATGAAGGATCATTCCTATTAATAATAATTATTATTTGTTGGCTATATAAACGCTGCATCGACCATTCATTTGTGAGATGGGCGATTTAGAATTCGGAATTTTTCGTGTCATGGACGATTTGCCCTATAATGCCTATGAGCTCTACTTGCACGGGAATGTGTTTTACACGTCAGCGGCGAAACGTTTTTTAACAACTGCACGTTCTTGTCTTGGCCTGTACACAATTTAATAATTACGGCCATCCGGCTATATGCCTATAATACCGGTAGTGATTTATTCTAATGATACCTACTACAAAATAACATTATAAAAATTCCACTTATGTTCTTATGTTTCAGAGTATCAGATGATTTTACTCCACTGCCCTATACTCGCCATACTTTTGCCGAAGATTCAACTGTACTAATGGGGACTCTTAACCAACGAGCCAGTGAAAAGTTTGGATTTAAAGCATTGGCAGTACAGCCGCATCATACAAAAACGTCGTATCTGCAATCACACTATTCTCCACAGCAATTGGGAAAACGTCGGCATTCGAAGTACAACAATAATACTTCAGTAAGTTCAGGTCCAGTACGCAGAAAACGTCGAGGGGGCGGAGCAGGAGTTTCAAATAAATACAATTCTATGAGCAACCAGCTTCAGCGGCGTCACAAAACGACTATTAGCTCACATCTATCTGACGGATTTTCTAGAGAGTCATTAGGTGTTAGTGGTTTCGCAGACTCAAAATTTCAGGATGAGGGTGTACATTATGTGACCACTGAAGAGGAACGCTCGACACAAGCTAACGAGAATACGGCACAGCAGCTAAGTACTTCAGAAATATCAAATTCCGCTGGTAGGGTCGGATCAGGTTATTATTATTGCAATTCTGGGAAACCATTATCATCCGAGGATATGAGGGTATCAAATCTACGCAACGAACAATCTGGTTTGCATCGATCTATAGGTGCTGGCATTGGGTCACATCGGCGTCGGTGTTTAATAAATGCACCAATTATGCCATCTGTCGACAATATTGATCTAGATGATATGGAAGACTTATCAGGTGACTTGTTGTCTCCCAGCTTGACAAACACTGAAGCGGCGCTAATTGGCGGGCATACCGGAGTTGATAGAGATAATGCAGTACATGCTTTGCTGTCTGTTGGGTCCAACAGGTCGGGTATGTCTCAAACTGCTGGTCTTCTGCAGCGTAATCAGTCTTTTATGACAAATGCCTCACCGATCCAAGCTCAACAGGTAAAAGTAAAGAAATGCATGGCTTCTATAACTATTTCCTGGGAAAAAATTCATTCTGCAGTTTTCTTCTGGTATATGTTGAGTTGACTTTGAAATATTGACTGTTTCGAGACAGCTGAGTGCAGATCTCTCGTTAGCTACTGTGCTTAATTAGAACTACCGTGCACAGAATTCAGACAACAAGCTCTTTAGGTATTCCATTAAAAACAAAACTCTTGCAGGTTTCAGTTTAAGTAAAAGTAATTTTCTCTCATTTTGTAGAGTTTCAGCTCCTGACCAAACTAGCCGCTTCCTAAAAAACATTGACTATGGACTTACTTACCCTATCCTTGTTGCGCTCATCAAGATGGTTGCATCCACTGTCTTCAAGTTGACTCCAGACTATTTATTGATAAGCCTTAACATTTCGAGGCCTACTGCTTGTGTTGAAGTGGATTCTCCATCGATACTAATTAATAAGCGTTTTCTGTCACCTTTTTTTAGCTTTTATAGGATTTTCTTCACTTTTGCTTGTCCAGTGGATGTGGCCTTCGATGACCTGTCATTATCTTGAGTATTAGAGACTGGTGTTTGATCATATATTGAAAACGGGACACCTAGTCAACTTGACCAATTTCTCAAATCTACATAAAGCAAAATCAGAAAAATTATTATTTATTTATGAAGCCCTTTATTTAAAGCAACAAGCACCTCGTCATAATATTCAAAAGTTTCATTAATATGATATTCTAATCGAATGGCCAGGAATAATCAAATTGAACAACAATTTACTAGTATCCAGGCAAGACCGAACACACCCACGACCAGACTCAACAAACATTCGATTGGATTGGTAACAAACTGAAGAGGAAAAAACAGATGCACACACGGTGACAGAAATTTCTAAACAATATGAGGGTTCAACACTGCAATCCACACTTGCGCTGTTACCAAGTGAAGAACACAAATTTGCGCAACAAGGTGAAATGAAAGACTACACTCGTAAAAAAAGCACTCGTACATGTAACAGCGAATAATGCGAACAGATGGTTAACTCTCAAGCCATCAATGCAATAATGACCAGATCCCAGACATCACTGCAATACTGTGAGAATGACCTTTACATGCAAACAGGCCCACATAAACACAAACGCATACACACTTACCCATCAGCCAAAACAAGAAATAGAAGTAAAACCGAGCCAGATTTGTTGCCACCCACATAATCAAATGAACACCCAGAATGTATATAAATGAAAAATATATACGGATTTCATGATGATGCAGCAGTCAAGCATCTGTTTTCATAATGTAAATGATCGAAAATTGCGTCATATGCAATGACCCTATTATATATATATATATATATACATATATATATATATATATGTATATATATACATATATATATGTATATATATATATATATATATATACATATATATTAGTTCTTCGCAACAAACAGTATTTAACTGTAATATATTGAATTGAATGATGTCATGCTTACCGCGAAATGTGATAACTGATATCGATGAAGGCCAGAGTGTATGGTTTAACTGGAGTAAGAGGTGTTCGGAAATTGTTGTAATTCTCAATTTGGGTGAACTTTAGCATAAATTTATATCCATCAGGTTGGTATCATGTACCGACTCGGAAACCATAGTGTTAGTGTCCGGTACTCATCGATTTCAAAAAAGGTATCAGTTACTAACACAATAGCCATAGTGTTAGTATCCTTTACAGATTCGGTGTATATATTATATAGTGTGAGTTAGCATTGAAGTCGCATTGTCGTTGACTTTAGATTATGTTAGCTTCACTATTACAGGTTTACACATTCGTCTAGGAGATTTTACCTTCCTATTATTCCACATTCTTCTACCAAATATATAGTGGTTAAAGGGCGTAATACCGGCTCCTACTAAGGAGTCGCCAGTAAGCACGAAACGAATGTGCATGAGATTATGCTTTCCGTTCATGCTGCCTTTTGTTTATCCTTCTGGTCATAACTGAACTAATTTGTTACTAGGTTCGCAAAACCTAATACATACTTGCATATATATTAGTTCTTCGCAACAAACAGTATTTAACTGTATTATATTGAATTGAATGATGTCATGCTTACCGCGAAATGTGATAACTGATATCGATGAAGGCCAGAGTGTATGGTTTAACTGGAGTAAGAGGTGTTCGGAAATTGTTGTAAGTCTCAATTTGGGTGAACTTTAGCATAAATTTATATCCATCAGGTTGGTATCATGTACCGACTCGGAAACCATAGTGTTAGCGTCCGGTACTCATCGATTTCAAAAAAAGGTATCAGGTACTAACACAATAGCCATAGAGTTAGTATCCTTTACAGATTCGGTATATATATTATATAGTGTGAGTTAGCATTGAAGTCGTATTGTCGTTGACTTCAGATTATGTTAGCGTCACTATTACAGGTTTACATATTCGTCTAGGAGATTGTACCGTCCTATTATTCCACATTCTTCTACCAAATATATAGTGGTTAAAGGGCGTAATACCGGCTCCTACTAAGGAGTCGCCAGTAAGCACGAAACGAATGTGCATGAGATTATGCCTTCCGTTCATACTGCCTTTGGTTTATCTATCTGGTCACAACTGAACTAATTTGTTACTAGGTTCGCAAAACCTAATACATACTTGTATATCTTAGTTTGGCTGTTAAATAAACCTGCTGTTATCTCATGTATGAAGTCGCAAAATGGTCATTCATACCGCATGCGTCAATAGACAAATAAATGGCAGAAGATAATACGTATTTCACATAACACTGAAAATTTGATGGCGTGCGTTTAAATGCATTGTTTTATAAGTACAACACTATATTAAAATCATATGAGTTTTTTTGACATTAGTTTTCCCAACTAAATTTGTCACATCTTTAATTCAAAACGTAGAACTTCTTAAGTTATGTGAATAATGAATTGCAGGTAAATTATGGGTTTCATTAGCTAATGCAAATATATTTTTTTGAATTGCATCAATTCCTACTTTACAATATATGGAAGTTTGTATTAAGTGTTGCGAACCTAATACGTACTTGCATATATATTAGTTCACCGCAACAAACAGTATTTAACTTTTGTATATAGAATTGAATGATGTCATGTTTACAGCGAAATATGATAACCGATATCGATGAAGGCCAGAGTGTATGGATTTACTCGAGTAATAGGTGTTCAGAAATAGTTGTAATTCTCAATTTCGGTGAACTATAGCATAAATTGATATCTATCAGGTTGGTATCATGTACCGACTCGGTAACCATAGTGTTAGTACCATGTACCTTTTCGGTACAATAATGTTGGTATCGGTTACCAACACAATAGCCATAGTGTTAGTATCCTTTACAGACTCGGTATATATATTATATAGTGGAGTTAGCATTGAAGTCGTATTGTCGTTGACTTTAGATTATGTTAGCTTCACTATTACAGTTTTACACATTCGTCTAGGAGATTGTACCGTCCTATTATTCCACATTCTTCTACCAAATATATAGTGGTTAAAGGGCGTAATACCGGCTCCTACTGATGAGTCGCCAGTAAGCACGAAACGAATGTGCATGAGATTATACCTTCCGTTCATGCCGCCTTTGGTTTATCCTTCTGGTCACAACTGAACTAATTTGTTACTAGGTTTTTTATGTTGTCTTTTGCGCCATGTCAAAATCTGTCCATATTGTTTCTTGCGTCAATCTGACAAGGGCTTAGAAAATAAATCCTGCTCGCCAGTCCACCTCAGTATCTCCATTGGTTAGTTAGGACTGCTGGAGAGGTAAGCCAGCCATCTATTTGCCAGATACTATTATTCGCACGCACCATACTTTCACAATCCAGTAGACAATTGAACTGGCGAAAATACGTTAAATCTAGTGACAAACAGGTTTCCATAGACCTGGTGAAATATGCCTTATTGGCTTTCGCTCCATTTAATCCTATCCATTTATTATTTTTTTGTTATTATTGTTGTGTCCTGCTGTGATGATGTGTTTGAATGTATTATGTATTCAATGTATGTATGTGTATGTGTGTATGTATGTATGTATGTATGTATGTATGTATGTATGTATGTATGTATGTATGTATGTATGTATGTATGTATGTATGTATGTATGTATGTATGTATGTATGTATGTATGTATGTATGTATGTATGTATGTATGTATGTATGTATGTATGTATGTATGTATGTATGTATGTATGTATGTATGTATGTATGTATGTATAGTATGTATGCATGTGTCTATGTTATGTATGTATGTATGCGTGTATGTGGTGTATGTATGTATGTATATATATATATATATATATATATATATATATATATATATATATATATATATATATATTATGCGTGTGTGCATACATGTATGTATTTACCTATTTACTTGACCAAGAAAAAGGATCACTGATTCACTGTGCATATAACAGCGATATTTGTGCTCCAGTGCTAAGAACACCGTATTGCGTTGAGTTAGTGCTTGTGTGCAAGACACTTTATGAAGTCCATAGGCATGTTCATCTGTTAAATCCTTATATGTTTTCAACTGATGTTGAGTTTCTGCCGTTAGTACATGATAACGCTGATCATCGGAACTTCAAGAGCCTGCCTATCGTCAGGCTGATAATTTCTACGGATTTCAGTTATCTTTTAAGAGAGACTAATGCATTATCTATCTAATATTCCTGCCAAATAAAGGAAAAAATACTTTTAGTTTTCGCGTAAGCAAATTGACACTTGTAACTCTGAGGTGAAATTCGTAAATATATTTTGTTAAATCAATACAGATCAGCTTAAGTCATATTTCCGGTAGCATTTTGCTTCCCCTCTGTGGAACTGGACTCGTCTCCACGTCATTGGAAAATCCTGATAGTGGCGCAATTATGCCAACAGTTGCTGTCGGTACATTGGGTTTGCATCCGTCCATCACCACCGCTTCTACGGCCCCACAACAAAGTGGAAGCAGTCGTAGAAAGTCGCCTATTCGTCCAATGCAGGTTCTACAACCGACAAAATCAGCTCCAGCCAATGCCTCGACAGTAAGGTGAGTCATTTCATAATTTAGTTACGTATTTTAATGAAAGTAACTTTAGTATACATTGCTTCACTGATATTAAATTTGAGAAAACGAAAAAGTAAAGTAACGATAATAGCATAATTAGTAATGTAAAACTAAAAATATTAAAGAGAAGGGTATCGGTCAAATTGAGTGGTGAGGGGACACCACTTGTACCAAATTCCCAAGAAAACCATGAAAATGTCACAATCTATGAATACCGTTCATGCTACGGCGTCCCCGGCAAGCGACGCGCCCTGTGCTCCCCTAGAGGCTAGGGTGTCAAGTGAAAAGCTATCTGGTTTTATCAGCGCGAAAACACCTATTTATTTCGGGTGTTGGAATGTTCGAACATTGCTTGATATCGGCAGCCAAGCAATCACGGCCAAATCTTTATATGACTACCAGATTGAAGTTGCATGCCTGTCTGAAGTCCGACTGCCCGGCACGGGATCAACGAAGATAAAAGTACCGTCGGCAGAATCAACATACTTGATGCATCAAAGCGGACCAGTTTACGGGTCCGGACAACACGGTGTAGCCATTTTACTTGGTCCTACAGCGCAGAGAGCCATGCTGGCTTGGAATCCTGTATTACCGAGGATCGCAACGGTCCGACTGAGAGGGAAACCTTTTAACATCACTGTCGTAGCCGTCTACGCATCAACCCTCGCAGCTGATTCAGATGTGAAAGATGAGTTCTACGACCAATTGCAAGAGACCATCAACGGAATTTCCAGAGGCGACATACTGTTTGTTGCTGGTGACTGGAACGCACGAACAGGACCTTCTGACTCATCCACCAGACACATACTGGGAAAGTTTGGTCTAGGTGAGCGCTGCGAGAACGGAGCACGACTTATCAGCTTTGCAGAAGTCAACCATATGTGCGTTACCAATACGCGTTTCCAACACCCTCGGAAGCATTTGCTCACCTGGTATTCAAACGATGGTCACACAGCCAATCAGATCGACTACATTCTGGTACGGTCGCGTTGGATGTCTTCTGTCGAAGATTGCAGGTCATACCGAGGAGCTGAAACTGGCAGCCGAGGAGGGTCCGACCACACTCTAGTACGTGCCAAATTGAGGCTTCATCTCAAGTCCCGACGGCGCCGTCAACCTACGAAACGCCTGAATGTTGCTGCCCTAACGGACCCATCCCGTTGTACAGCGCTATCTGCCTCAATCACTGCAAAGTTGACTGCCGCTGACGGTGGAATTCATGCCGTAGATAAAACCAATGTGGAGCATCAATGGAATAACTTGAAACTCTCTACTCAGCAAGCTGCGCTTGAAACGCTCGGAACCATCAAAAGTCACCATAAAGACTGGATCTCTGAACGCACGATGCGGGCGTCACAAAAAGCAAGAGATGCCCGGATGAATAACGCGCCTAATTATCGCCACCTGAGACGTGAAACCACGAGGTCTGCTCGGGCTGACCGTAAGCAGTACTGGGATGAAATGGCTTCCGCCATGGAATCGGCTGCAAACGTTGGTGATTTCGGGGGTCTCTTCCGTCTTATACGTAAAGCATCCGGTAAGCGCAATGCAGAGACAATTCTACGCAGCGCAACAGGAGACTTGATTTCTGATGTCAATGGCAAAATCGCAAGATGGGTTGAACATTTTTCGCAGTTATTGAACCGACCATACAGTGGCCGCTCCCCACCGCAACCACCTGCAACATCTACACCCAGCTACGATGTGGACTGCTCTTCCCCAACTGAGGTTGAGATCGCTACGACCATCCAGCGCATGAAGAGCAAGAAATCCCCCGGTGAAGATGGAATTCCTGCAGAGATCTACAAGGCCTGTATAGGCGCACTACTGCCATCAATCCATCGACTGTTCTCTTCTATCTGGGAACAAGAAGCATGCCCGTCAGACTTCGGAATGTCAATCCTGCTACCGTTTCCCAAAAAGGGTGATAGATCAAGGTGCGAAAACTACCGTGGTATCAGTCTTCTCAACACCGCATCCAAGCTGTTGGCGTCGATTCTATTGAACCGCTTCTGTAATGAGCGGCATGTCCGTACCCGTCCCAATCAGGGTGGATTCCGCCCAGGCAAAGGCTGTGTTGATCAGATCTTTACATTACGGCGAGTTTTGGAACATCGCAACGAATTTCAACAACCAACCGTCGCTTGTTTTATTGACTTCCGAGCTGCTTTTGACTCTGTTGATCGCGACTCCCTATGGAACATCATGCTGCTCGACGGTATGCCCATAAAACTCGTCAATCTGATCAAGGCCTACTATGCAGCCACCAAAGCCAGAGTACGTGTTTACGGAGAAGAATCGGATGAATTCAGTCTGCACACAGGGGTTCGACAAGGATGTCCTTTGTCACCCATATTGTTCAATTATGCGGTTGACTGGATTCTGAGCAACGCGCTAACTGAGTTCCGAGGCGTTCAAGTATCAAATAACCTATGGCTGACGGATGTTGATTACGCAGACGATGTTGTTCTCCTTGCTGACAGCTTTGGGAGCATGCAAGCCGTTTTGGATCAAGTGGCCCAGTTTTCATCAGCCGTTGGTCTGGAAATCAATGCCGACAAAACGAAAGCCTTCGCCATCGGTGTATCTTCATCTGATGAGCAGCTCACGGTGTACGACAGCCCAATCGAAACAGTCGAAGATTTTACGTATCTTGTCTCAAAAATACTTCCAACTGGTCAAGCAAAGAATGAAGTCCGAACACGCATCGACCGTTCCAGACTTGCTTTCTTACAATTGAAGAACTCACTTTGGAGAAGAAGTGAAATCAGCCTCAAAACGAAAATCCGAGTCTACCAGGCTACTGTTCGCCCTGTGCTACTGTATGGCTGTGAGACTTGGCCATTACGTTCTGAGGACTCCAAAAAGCTCGAAGTATTCGACCATTGGTGCCTTAGGTACATCACAAAGACAAAATGGATGGACCGAGTGTCGAACGCATCTGTTCGTCACCAATGCGGTGACATCATGCAACTATCCGTCTGGATCCAACATCGTCGACTTCAATGGTTCGGGCACGTACTACGCAAACCCGAAGACGAAATGGTACGGCAGGTGATGAACCCAGGTCAATGTGCAAACTGGCGCCGCCGCCGAGGTGGACAACTGAAGACATGGCTTGCAACAATCAAATCGGACATGGAACTCCTAGGTTTACGCAATGTTTATGGTCCGCGTCACTGGGAGCGTCATTGGCCCTCTTTATGTTCCGAAATGGCTGCCAACCGCCCGGCATGGAGAGGTTTAATCCGGGATATCAATGGAGCCGGCTTATCCTCTAAAAGGAGCCAGCCGCAGTAAAGTAAAGTAAAGTAAGTATCGGTCAAATTCGGATGCTTGGCTAGGCGACAGGAATCTGAAACAAGTTCTCCACCGAACACGATTTGATGCACTATCTAGTATATATTCCAAACAAGCAATATAATGTTCACTTGGACCCCATCCTAGTTGACGTACGGGTCCTTCACTATCCAGTTTGATTATAGTTGATTTTAGCTGTTTCTGTCATGTCAAAATTTATCCTTTTTTCGTACGCCAATTTGGCGCTAGGTGAGACAACGTTCTTCTATTGGTCATTCGAATTGAAGCCAGCGCAGTTGATGGAGCCTTCTTTTTATCTGACGAGGAGCAGTGGTCGCACAGCTTTGAATATCGTCGTTTTGCGATAGTGAAACAAAAATCTATTGTAGTAGTAGTAGTAGTGCTGGTGGTGGTGGTGGTAGTAGTAGTAGTAGTAGTAGTAGTAGTAGTAGTGTTAGTAGTTGTAGTAGTAGTAGTAGCAGTAGTTGTAGTAGTAGTATTAGCAGTAGTAGTAGTAGTAGTAGTAGTAGCTTAAAAATAATTCAACGGATGCCGACTTTGCTTATTGTGTGGTTGAATGCTTGTAAGCGCCAGAATTCGTCGATTCTAAAGAACCAAGTATTACTGACGTATAACAGAACTACACACACACACACATACACACGTACATTGCAAGTATAAACGTTACGGTAGAATAGTATCTTCGTAGTTCTCCACAAATAGTGGAGGTTATAGTAAGGTACTGTAGCCTTCGCGATTCTTATATTCACTTTGTTGCTCAAATTACGTGAGTTATTCATGTAAACCTATAAACTACGTCCAGATTTCACTTTGGAGCTACAGAGTTGAAGTGAATCGTGGTTGTCTTTATAGAAGTATTTAACTTTTAGTGCGCGTATTCCAACAGACCTGTCAAATGATCAATGACTAAATCTACGGCAGCCTGCAACGCTACACACAGTAGTATATTTGTTGTGCATAGTAGATCCTATCGTCGTCCACAGTTTATTCGAATTTCCACCATTCTACCTACTTCACATAGATTTTGAGAATCATAACATACTTCATGAAAAGACGGCTGTTCGGGTTTGCTTTGATCTATTTAAGTATTATTCTTATTTAGTCATCAAGAAAATGTAAATGCAAATTTACAACGGATAAGTACATGGTCCTCGCTGTTGTTTATTCTGCATTTGGTGGTAGCATATACAGGTCTTCTGGCATTGAATTAATATATTTATTTAAGCGTGCCACACGAAATCGGTTGGTTACATAGATCCGAGCAGTTAAAATAGCTTCAATTGGTGAGCTAACTAGAGTTCCAACACATTTGAGCGGCTTAATAAAATACTAGAGGTTAGAAGCCAATATCACGTATATGAGGACAGTACATCAGTTCTGTAGTATTCGTAGGATCCCGCGTTCTTGTTTCGGATATGCAACAATCAAATTTCTTGTTTATCCAACGTGCATAGTAAAGCTTATTGTTTTAAATTTTTTTTCAATTTTCTGACATTAAATTGGCTTATGTTAAAGCTTAACCAAGGTTTAATGCACGATAGTCAGCTTGAAATGTTTCCTTTATTTCGAAACACATAACCGGGCGTAATTATTTCATCATCTAACATATTGATAGCATTTACAAGATCGTTATTGTTAGATTAAGAAGACTAAAGTGAAGGGAGATACGTAGAATTGAAATTGGAGGCGTCTGCAGTAGCCTGCACGACTCAGCTTATAAGGCGACTTCTCCTGCGTGACTGCCGTTGCTGTATCAAATCACTTTAGTTCGTATAATTTCTGGTTATGTGTCGGTTGTAAAAGATGACGGTCGCCCATTCTTTGTCTGGGACGGGTCTTATTGAGAATTTTCTCCGACTAGTCGCCAATGTTTTGGCAGCCGAAACTGGTCCTCTGAATTTGGCCCACTTGATATATATATATATATATATATATATATATATATATATATATATATATATATATATATATATATATATATTATATATATGTCCATTCCTTTTTAATTTAACACAGTATTCTTATAATTAGGAAAACACAAATAACAAAGTGGATAAAGGCCATTTATTTCGTGAATACTAATCATCTCTTATACAATCATAAATATTTATACATTTTGGGTTTTCAATTGATTATGCTAGTGGTAACAAATCTGACTCGTTTTTACTGCTGTTTCTTGTTTTGACTAGTTGGTGAGTGTGTATGCGTTTGTGTTTGTGTGTATGCGTGTTTGCATGTAAAGGTCATTCTCGCAGTATTGCGAAGTGATGTCTGAGATCTTGTCATTATTGTTTTGATAGTTTGAGAATTAACCATTTGTGCGCATTGTTCACTGTTACATATACAAGTGCTATTTTTCCCAGTATAGTTGATCGTTTCACCTCGTTGCGCAAAGTTTTCACGTGGTAACAACGCCAGTGTTGATTGCAGTGTTAAACGCTCACATTGTTTGGAGACTTCGGTCATCGTATGCGCCTCTGTTATTTCCACTTCAGTTTGTTGTCAATCCGATTGTACGTTTGTTGATTCTACTAGAGGGCCTGTTTGTTCTTGGCTGGATACTAGTAGATTGTTGTTGAATTTTGTTATTTTTGGCCAGTCGATAAGAATATCATGTTGAAACTTTTGAATATTAAGGTCAGGTGCTTGTTGTTTTATGTAAAGGGCTTCGTAGATAAATAAATGTATAAATATGTATGATTGTATAAGAGATGATTAGTATTCACGAAATAAATGGCCTTTATCCACTTCTGTTATTTGTGTTTTCCTAATTATAAGAATATATATATATATATATATATATATATATATATATATATATATATATATATATATATATTATTACGTATTTAAACCGATCTCGCAGATTCACATGAGACGTGATGATGTTGGTATACAATTAGACATGGCTAGTTTCATACTACCGTTACCAGACAGATAATTAGTGGCAAGCGTTCGTCGTTCCAGAAATTTCTAAGTCTACGGGCTATATTATGCAATGGCAGTAATGAGTCAACTAATTTGTCAATGAGATTTTGCTGTTCATTAATCCTGACTTTTGTACACCTTCAAGGCCCTATGTGCATATTAGACCGTGCACCGGAATTTCTCGTTCACATGTGACGACGTGTCCATATGCAAATACCATCTTCGATTGACTGCATAGCGATTTGCATTGGCAATTGTGTTGTACGTGCATTTACTGCGTAAAAGCAATGTGATTCATTCGACGAACATTAGATGCTGAAATAATACGCACGTACATTACAAATGTTAACAAGAGCGGGTCGAGCACACACAGTCGAGAAGCTGGACTTGTGGTTTCACAAGCCGTTCTCGATGCATATTGGAGTAACCGGTGCTCGGAAATAGTTTTAATCATTTTGGTGGACTTTAGCATACATTGCAATCAATCTTGTTTGTACCATGTACCGATTTTGCAACCATAGTGTTGTTACCATGTAACTTTTCGGTAACGTAATGTTGGTATCGGATACTGACACAGTAGCCATAGTGTTGGTACCCTTTACAGACTATTATATGTGGTGAGTTGGCTTTGAAGCAGCATATATATGGATTTACTGGAGTAAAGGGTGTTCATAAATAGTCGTAATTCTCAATTTTGGTGAACTATAGCATACATTGATATCAATCATGATGGTATCATGTATCGACTCGGTAACCATGGTGTTAGTAACATGTAACTTTGCGGTACTATAAGATTGGCATCGGTTACTGACACATTTACAGACTCGGTATATATATATATATATATATATATATATATATATATATATATATATATATATATATATATATATATATATATAGAGTGAGTTAGCGTTGAAGTCGCATTGTCGAAGACTTTATATGAAGTTAGCTTCACTATTGAAGGTTTACACATTCGTCTAGAAGATTGTACTCTCCTATTTGCCCACCTTCCTCACCCCCTTAATACCGGCTACTACCGATGAGACGCCAGTAAGCACGAGACTAATGTGCACGAGGTTATACTTTTCGTTCATACTGTATTAGGTTTATCATCGTCATAATGGGATTAATTTGTTACATTTTGCGCAACATCTAATACACAAATGCATATGTATTAGTTCTCCAGCACAAACAGTATTTACGCCCAGTGTGCACGTGTTTCAAACGTTTTAATTGCAGTGTTCTACCATATTGTGGGATATGCGTTATTTTTAATTGTTGTGTTGTCTAGTTTTTTTACTACTTTTAGACTGATTGTCTTGTATCTTAGGTGTATAGCGATTTTAAATGTTTGCGACTTTCGAATAGTAAACATATATGTTGAGTGCATAACACAAAAGCTTGATTCTATGCTGATTAGTAAACAAAAACTTTAACATTTTTCGCGAAATCAGAAATGCAACCTGTACCGTGGGACAGCCGCTGGACATAAATAATACTCACACTCAATTGCAATCTCCTCCAGGTTTCCATCAATTGCAGCATTCAGCTCAATCATATAATAGTCATCAACATTCGCTTCAGCAACAGCAGCGGACGCCGTCGACGAATGCAAATCATTCCGGGCTAGATATACAGTCTACTGACAATGACTTAGGTCTTTCTCCTCTCCAACAGCTGGTGAGTGTAGCTGGGTACTTTTTAACCAAAATTATATTTCAGAATAAACTAGTGCAAGAAAATGATCTTACTTCATTGAATAAAAATTTGGGAAATTATTTTAAAATTTTATAGGATGATGCTGAACTAGTGGATAGCACAGAACAGCTGTCAGGAAATGTCATTCAGTTCGACTCGTCTTTATCTGGGCCTGGGCCCATTTTGTTAGAGAATAATGTTAGTAGTCCGTCATTGCTCTCTATCGCCAGTAGTGCCGGTTGTTTGAGCTACGTTCACAATATTAGTGGCAGTGTCAACACCTCTCCGTCTCCTGCACTACCCACTCAAAGCAGCAATCCCAATATTGTCGGCAGTATCGGGGCGACATCTTATGAAGCCACCACGAATACAATCAATAACAACACCAACTGTAGTAACACATCATGTGGAACAAATAGTGGAGCTGGAAGTCTAATAATTGTCTGCCGTCAAAGAAACTCGAGCGGCGGAGAGAACTCTGTGGCAACTATCGATACAACTGCAGCCACTATCGGCGGACGCAGCTCAATTGAAGGTAGCAATCTATTAGTTCTTTGGCTGTTATCGTTTTCTATTAGCCAAGAACGTTGTTTGTTGTAAGCTAAAAAGTTATACATCAATTAGTAGTGCGCTTCATTCGTTAACGATAAATCCATACACTATGGACTTGATCGATATCAGTTATCACATTTCTCGATAATCATGACACCATTCAATTAAATATATAACGGGAACTGTTTGTGGTGGAGAGCATATATATATATATATATATATATATATATATATATATATGCAACTATGTATTAGGTGTTGCGCACATAGTAACAAATTAGTTTAAGCACGAAACGACTGCACGAAATTATACTTTCCGTTCATGCTGTCTATACTTGTGGCAATAATTAAACTAATTTGTTACTAGGTGACAAGTAATACACTAATTTCATATATATATATATATATATATATATATATATATATATATATATATATATATATATATATATATATATATATATATATATATTAGTCATCTGCCACAAACAGTATCTAGCAGTTACGTGAGTGTTATTATTTCGAGCACACACCACTAAATATAATGCTCTCAATATCGGCTGATCGTTGAAGCGTATGATCCTACAACCTTTCATGTACGAGAGTTTTTACCGGCTTCACAGTTCATTAACTTTTGCTGATTCTATATGAGGTGTCAGTGCTTCTTAAATATTATATATATATTCGTGGTTAAGTAGTAGTTAAAGGGTAAGTTTTATTAGTGCATTATGAATTCTTAACAGCCATTTATTGATTCTTTTTCGTTTGGTAGCTGCTGCGAAATCTCTTGCAGACTCAGTGGACGAGCCTTTCTCAACTAGAACTGATGAGGGTGAAGGAATCAGTGAGGTGGGAGAGTCGTTCATTCCAACAGCCGACTCTACGACAACACCTATATCCGCGTAAGTTTACTCATTTTGAGTTTTTTGCCTCTAACCGAAATAGCTGCGTTCATAAATTACTAATAGAGTGTGTAGGTGAATTTTAATCCTATTAGCTCCTAGGTGTAGCAGTTTTCGGAACCACGACATTGGAGCATAAACCCACCTGATTAGCCATTTTGAGACCAAATTGAGATATTCTAGTTGATTTTGTCAACTACAGCCATCATTTGTCGTGCTAGATGCAGTAACGATGAATGTAAGTTGAGAAGATTTGCTATGCTACCTTCGTAGCATCGGAGCATTTTCTTGTCGTCATGCCAAGCTTTCGCATTGTCCGATGGAAAGCCTTGGCGTTTCGGTCATATGCTGTCAGACTACTGCCTCCCACTGAAAACTACAACCTGATCCAAATTTGTGAGTATATATACACACACACTTGTGATGTTGTTAATGAATGCGGTCCTGACTTTGGCGGGCCCAAATGTTTGGCGAATAATCGAAAAAAATTTGTATATAGCCGCGTTGTAGCCAGGTTTGATTGTGAGTTAAGGCTAATTTACGACAACGTGATGATAATGTTACAAAGATCATTAGGATTTGCGCGACAAAATTTTGCAAAATTACCTGGTTCGTGTTTTGTCGAACAATCTTGTTTCGCTATCTGTCCAATGTGTATTCTGTAAATTGCAGTCTACTTATGGACCAACCGTTCCTAATACCAAACGTAGATAGGTAATATAGTGAATGGAAAGTTCCATTAAAACGTCCTCATTTATACTTGTGACTATCTGCTCACACCAGATTCCGAAGCAGACGTGCCCAAGTTGGAGTCCTGTCCGCGGCAAATTATGGCCAGTACATGATGAGTTCCCAATAAGGACGAAACCGGTCTACTGGATGAATTGCCTTTTTCTACACTAAACAATTCTTAGTTTATACTGACATACGTTAGTAATTAATGGGTCAGGTTCTTATATCAAGACCGCAAACTTAATTGTAATAATTTTTATCACCGCCCGCGCAGCCAATGTTCGTTTAATTATATAAATGTCTGATCAGACGTTTGTGATTGTGCTTTCTCATTGACTCCCTATGGTTCATTATCAATCAGGTTATGCAAGACTTTGAATGATTAATCCGAAGTACTTTAAGCTGATTTATGTATTAATATTTAAGCTCTTATCATATAATGAGCACTGACTGCATTAAATTTTACGCAGACAAATCTCTGTCTCACCTGCTCTTTGTTGTGTCATCACCGTTGCATCTGGTTAGATAACGTAGACTGCGTTGGTTGGAGCCCTGCCAGAGATGGTCACTTACTTGTTATGTTATACCAGCTAGCGGGACCATTCTGGCGGGTGACTAGTCGGTGCCGATTCAAAACAGCCATCATCTGACGGCAAATTGAACATGTCTCATCATACTTTCATTAATTAAAACTTTAAGGGGCGAAGTACTGTGGGTATCTGATGACAAGCGGGGTTTAGTTCAGAGACACAGTAAGCTATTTCTTGTTGGCAAAGGCTATTCTGGAACCTATTGTACGGGAGATGTAGATCTCCGTTTATTAATTTATAATTTTGTTAATTTTATTGACTATTCCTTTGACATAAAATTAACCCGATTTTCAAGGGAAAAACATCTTTTTATCCATCGCAATTTATTATTTATGGTGAAAAATTCGAAAAAAATTATTAGAAATGTTTTACCTGAGCTCAAAGCTATCGAATTAATTAATTCTCCGAAGTATTCATTTATCTCGTCTTGGCACGAGTTGTGTTTTAAATTATTAATAATTCTAAACTTTACCTATTTAAGTGAGGTTCCTCTGTGTTTTAAACAATTATTATTGAGCACATAGACACTTTGCCTATTTTAACAATCCCTTGTCGTGTGAAAATTTAGCTATACTATGCGACTGGTTACGACTTTTACCTGTTCGTCTATTAAACGCTGGGTGTTGAAAAAACCGCGAGAGAGTGAATGAGATCAAAGCGATGATAAGGAGGAGGATAGCTGGCTGCATAGCTTCCTTGGCACCGGATCGCATTCTCGCTATCATGTTCACGGCAACTATTTTCAAGTTTAGGCACGAAATCTTGTGGAATTTCAGTCTGTTTATGCAAAATGAAATTATAAACAAAGACTGAAAAACTTCTGCATTTGATTGATTTTGTTCAGTCACCATGACCCCTCGCTGAGTGCCGTTATGCTTATCACTGACTGTTTTGTTTAATCAGCACTAACGTCTAGACTGGCTACACTTTTATTGATTTAATGAATAAAATGTTAGCCATTGGTATAATATGAATTTTAAACATCTAAACAAAATTATTTGAACAAAAATAGAGCATATTGATTTGAGTCGAATAGTCTAATAAGAATGCAGCTTTCAAGATACCTGTAGCATTGCGGACGACAATACCGTGTTTGAACTTGTTTTTGAAACAAACAATGGTTTCAAGAGTTAACCCACTCTAAATCCGCAAGGAAGTCGTACCATTTTTTGGCTATTCCTTGTGTATCGAAATAGTTATCCAACACTCACCGGCATGGGCTGATCGTAATATTATTCAATGGTCAAGATAACAAATACGCGCCTGAGTATTGTACAACTATTTATACATAAAAGCAATAGCTACTGGAAAGTGATCATCATCGCCCTGCGTAAAGCCCTTTCAAAACTGGGAATCTGTGTTACATACTTAATTAGGTGAACTTAACCGACACTATAAATTTCAGAGAGGACAATTGTGCTAAAGACTGAAGGAGTGAGAACTTGCGGTGCAACAATATACCTCTTCGTCGGCGTGTAATAATTTTGCTACAATTACTGTAGCGGTGAAGAATGCTTTATTGAGCCGACGGATAAACTGACCGGTGCACAACGAAGGTAACCAGAAATGTACTCGATATTTCTGGATCTCTGAAACGAACAAACTGATCCTCGGCGTATGTACGTATCGTGTAAAAGTCAACTGCACAACGCTTTGGAGCTTAGGCCCGTTGCTGCTAAATGCAAGATTGGTGAGCTAGCTAACAAGTCTTCATAGCAATCTTCATCAATGCAATCATAGTTTAAATGAAACAGGAAACAACTAAAATTGTTGGTGTTCTGCTTATTTGGCGGGAAAGCTAATAACCAGCGTGGCATTAGTGTCAGCAATGCTCCAGGCTGAGTTCTTAGTGAAGCACGACCTGGCAACACGAATGGCTATTAAAGAATTTCAGACGGATACGTAACCCATGCGCTTTATCTAGATGCATCTAGACAGCACTGATTTCCTTGTGTACTCAATGCTAAAAGATAGAATTGTTATAATTTATTAATTAAATAAGTGATTAGCAAATGAAATGTTAAAAATAAATACAATGTTGATTTTAAGCATTACAGCTTTATGTGTACTAAAATAGAACATATAGATTAGAGTAAAATGGTACAATAGTAATGCAGCATTCAATGAACTTAAATACTGCTTGTTGCGAAGACCTAATATATATGCAAGTATGTATTAGGTGTTGCGAACCTAGTAACAAATTAGTTCACTTGTGACCAGAAGGATAAACCAAAGGCAGCATGAACGGAAAGTATAATCTCCTGTGCACATTCGTTTCGTGCTTACTGGCGACTCATCAGTAGGAGCCGGTATTACGCCCTTTAACCACTATATATTTGGTAGATGAATGTGGAATAATAGGACGGTACAATTTCCTAGACGAATGTGTATGTCTGTAATAGTGAAGCTAACATCATCTAAAGTCAACGACAATGCGACTTCAATGCTAACTCACACGATACAATATATGTACCGAGTTTGTAAAGGATACTAACACTATGGCTATTGTGTTAGTAACTCATAACTTTTTTTGAAATCGATGAGTACCGGATACTCACACTATGGTTTCCGAGTGGGTACATGATACCAACCTGACGGATATAAATTTATGCTAAAGTTCACCCAAATTGAGAATTACAACAATTTCCGAACACCTGTTACTCCAGTTAAACCATACACTCTGGCCTTCATCGATATCAGTTATCACATTTTGCGAAGAACTAATATATATGCAAGTATGTATTAGGTTTTGCGAACCTAGTAACAGATTAGTTCAGTTGTGACCAGAAGGATAAACCAAAGGCAGCATGAACGGAAAGTATAATCTCATACACATTCGTTTCGTGCTTGTAGCATTGCATAAACGAGACTTGTGTCTGCTGTAAACGTGTATGTTTGTCATTGATCATTAAACGCATGATCTATAATATATATATATATCAAGGCCAGATTGTATGGATTTACTGGAGTAACAGGTGTTCAGAAATTGTTGTAATTCTCAATTTCGATGATAGAGAGAATTGAACAGGTCTCCAATAAATCCTGTTTGCCGATGGCCTTACACAGATTTTCGCCTATTCAAGTGGTTAGGTTATTAAGGATACTGCGCACCGAGATCAAGTGACCGCTTTCACGAATAATAGTTTCCCACTTGCCTCTCCTATAGCTGCAGTCATTAACCGGAGTTGCTTCGGTAGTCTATAGAGAGACAGTCGACTTAGGATTCTTCGCCATCCTTGTGAGACCATATGACACTGCTAATTAATCAAAAGGGGGATCTAGATGTCCATCTGGTAACCATGCCGTTTGAAATTTTTGGCTGAATACTATTATTCGAGATATCGACCATATTTTCACGGCACAGCTGAGAAAATATCTGTCTAAGTGGGGTGGAAAGCGGGGCCTTGTGGTGATGCCTAGTTAATTCTTCCTCACTTTTCTGGGCTCTTCTAGTACCTGGGGTGCAGAAGATCTTCATCTGTGTTTATGCATTTATGTCTGTATTTTGTCGGTATTGATTAAACGTTGCATAAAATGCGAAATGTCGCTCTTCGTCTTGATCACGTTCATCTTTATTATGCACCTCAACTTTGGTTGCTATAACTTCCGGATCCGGAATTTTAACGCGGTATTATTTTATTCAGAGTCCTGCAACTCTTCATACCTCAATGAAACTCGACATATTATGCAATTTACTCTTATATACCAACTTATACTTTTGATCAGTCATTCCTTCAATGTTATCCTCTTGGGCATTACTTTCGAACCCATATCGATCTGTCATTAAAAGACAGACACCCTTCCGCATAGGAATTTAATGACATTTTTAATGTATTAACTTAAGATTTTATAGGATAGGAATTAAAATTAATTAACTAGGCTGGGTTCGTTCGTATTGGGCACCCAACAGTAGATGAAGTCAGAAATCGTACGCGGTAGCATTTGGTTATGCGTCCTGCAGCTCCTCCCCTACATTACCAAAGGCGTGCTTTGAATGCCGTTTTCAGACCTTTTTAATCAATTTGTGCTGACAGTACATATAATGCGCTAGTTTTTGCTTGATGGATAGAGTTTTACTCTGCTATATAGATAAAATTGTCTTGTTGGCTTTCGCATAACCCCTCCTCTCACAGAATATTATTACAAACTGACATGGTGTACTCGTATGTAGTTAATCGTCTTTATCTGTTATTATATCGCTGTAAATTCATTTGGATGAGTGCACACATGCACGCATGGCACACTTATCTAGTGAAAAAACAATTATAGTAAAGTTATCTATCAGAGAGTATAAATGACGCCGATTAAACGAAACTTGCCTCTATTTAATAATTGCCGAATTCTTGGTGAGATGAGGTTACAGTTGAAATGAAGACAGTGAATATCAAGGCCTTGTTTCGCAAAACGAGGTCCATGTAAATAAATTATGACAGTTGTTGGTAGAGCCGGCTTAAACATAATAGTGGTCTTGTATTCTTTGATAGATTGGCAATAACTTCTTTAAAAAGTAGGCGATTATTTGAAAAACTGTCTGTATGAATACACGCAAGAGAAGTATGGTGTCAATAAATATTTGTTCACTGTGTAATGGCCAATCTTATACTAGCAGTTAAAACAGTTAGAATGTGCACGTGAGATTATACTTTCCGTTCATGCTGCCTTTGGTTAATCCTTCTGGTCACAACTGAACTAATTTGTTACTAGGTTCGCAAAACCTAATACATACTTGCATATATATTAGTTTTATGCAACAAACAGTATTTAACTGTAACATATTTAATTGAATGATATCATGCTTACCGCGAAATGTGATAACTGAAATCGATCAAGGCCAGGGTGTATGGATTTACTGAAGTAACAGGTGTTCAGAAATTGTTGTAATTCTTAATTTTGGTGAACTATGGCATGCATTGATATCCATCAGGTTGGTATCATGTACCAACTCGGTAACCATAGTGTTAGTACCATGTACCTTTTCGGTACAATAATGTTGGTATCGGTTACTAACACAATAGCCATATTGTTAGTATCCTTTACAGACTCGGTATATATATTATATAGTGTGAGTTAGCATTGAAGTCGCATTGTCGTTGACTTTAGATTATGTTAGCTTCACTATTACAGGTTTACACATACGTCTAGGAGATTGTACCGTCCTATTATTTCACATTCTTCTACCAAATATATAGTGGTTAAAGGGCATAATACCGGCTCCTACTGATGAGTCGCCAGTAAGCACGAAACGAATGTGCATGAGATTACACTTTCCGTTCATGCTGCCTTTGGTTTATCCTTCTGGTCACAACTGAACTAATTTGGTACTAGGTTCGCACCACCTAATACATACTTGCAATCTTATACTAAGCCTAGCTGCACTTGCAATACACCATATATCCGCCATTTTTATTTATGTGAACATTTACAATTTTATCACTAGAACATCTCCGCAGTCCGCCTCAGAAGTTGGTGGTCTAAACCTATCTACTGTGGATAGTAACGGAAGCACCGGAGGTACGCCTGGGCACCAATTGTCATTAGGCAGTAAACCAATCGGATCACCGGATTCTGCTCCGCTGCCTGTGTATTCGCCTAAGATGCCAGGCGATGATGCCAAAACTCCTGATTTTACGAGCGACCTTGTATCCCATGAAATGGATATGTCGATTGGTAGTACGCCTTTGACTGCGTCTTTAGAGAATGCGGTAGGTAATCAGAAAGTGTTCGTTATGACTAGCGGTGGTACAGCTGGTCATTTTGTTGAAATGCCTTATACAGAATCTTCGAACTGCTGTCTAGAAAATACACAGGTGAGTATTTTTATCATTTATAAAGGTACAAAAATGTTTGTTAATTTATTGAAGACAGGCCTACCAATATCCTAGAGTATAAAAATATAAGATCCATACGTATTGTATTCACTCATGAGTGCTGAGGTCTCTGATATGATCAACACCAATCATATTCATAGTATATAAAAGAGCGTTTTTGTTAGATTGAGAAGAGGAAAGGGAAGGAACGGAGGCAGAATCGGAGGTGAAGATGTCTGCGGTAGCCTGATTTCGCTTATCCACCTTGCACAACTCAGCAGATAAGGCGTGTTTTTATAATGCGTGATGGCCGATGTAGTATGTAATCATTATAATTTGTATCATTCATAGTTAGATATGGATTGTAAAGGAACACTATGTCCTCTGTTCATGGTAAGGATAGTCTTTTTCGAAGTTTTCTTTCTCTTAGGTAGTCTGCCAGACAAGGCTGATGAGCACTATTTACCCAGATGCCAGTGAAAAAAGCTTCCTTCGGCAGCCCAAGCTTGCCCTTCGCGTCCGGTACGCCTGCTCCCATTCCGTTATTACACATTTAACGGTAAGTGTTACTGCGTGGTTAGACAAAACTCGATGCTTCACATGGAACAGGATAATGGCTGCGTCCCTTTAAACCCGGGCAAGGTTCATACCACCATATCCGGGCTGACTAGCTTGTGCCCGCCAGTCCTCAGACCGGAATTTCTACGGCTACGAGTCAACATAAGTAGGCTCGTTGATTGGCACTCAAACTCTTCGCAAAAATATAAATGAGAATAAACCCAAAATAGAGTTGGATAAACTCGATCGGCCGTCTTTTCAACAACAATATTAAGCTTTTATAGAATAGATGTTAACTGGTTTTGTTAATGAACATTAAAAATTACTGTAGGCGAAGAAAAAATCCGCTATTAACAATGCAAGTACTATTGTAAGTGGCTGCCGTATGTTAGTTAGCTGCTAGCTTGCCTTTGCAAATAGTAATAGTCTTATGAACAATAATACTTTTAGAGTTATTAGATGCTAAGATAAGCACAGTTCGAAAGTTAATATTGTATCCTTTTGGATTGCGAAGACTAAAGAGTGTAAAAGCGTTTGCATTAGGCAACAGTCAATGTTTGTTTCAACTTATTCGCATAACGGAATTGATCAAATTCCAATTTGTCGTCTTGATAGCTGTTCACCTCAAAGGTCAATTCTATGTTTCGTTTCGATCAACGAAATTATTCTTATTTCATTAATATGGAATACTTGTAGCGAATAACTATCAACGTTAAAAACAAAGAAGTACTACCTTACCTCTTATACATCGCAAAGCTGCACGCCATTATGATCTGCTTCGATCTCATTTAAGGATGGTGACGATGTAATTTGTCGACCGTTGTCTAATCTTGGTCATACTATTTCGAAAGAGGAGACTGTGGGTTGCTTGAAGCAAGTCAACCATCATTCTTATCATCAAATAAGGCAAACATAATTCGTGCGATAACCAACGCTTCACATAACTCAAATGCTAGAAAAAAGTAAGCCGGATTTCGCCCAAGATTATGTTGTATGGATCATTATTTTGTTTTAAGGTTAACATTTCGGCAACGATATGAATGCCACCGTTCCACAAAAGCCATCTTTGTTAAATAAAAAAGATCGAAATTTAATATTCGATATTTTGTCAAAATTAGTTTGCCCACTTAATTTTTAAATATTGTACACGCTCTCTACAAAAACGCTTCTGGTCGCCATAGGGGTGTTCACTTTCTCCAGTTTTGCTTAACTTTTTATACCATTATGAACTATACTACGACCTATGGTCATGATGCAGGTGTCGTAGTTCACTCCGCCACTAGATTAGGCAAACTTGACTATGATGACGATATTATTTGTTAGACAATCGAGATTTCGTATCAAATTCGCACCATCCATCACTCACTTAAACGCAACAGTTTGATTAGATTTATTCAACTTTCGCTAATTATGAATTATAACTAAAACGCCGTCAACTGGTAAAATAGATACACAACAACAAAAAAAAAACAAACCGTGAGGCCAGTGTCAAATATTTCCTCTTTAGATATTTGTTTAAAACATGATGTTATTCCTAAATGTTTTCGTTTTAATTTAAATTTTAAGTTAAATGCGTATGGCATGTCTCTTAAGCATGACCTATGTATAAATATAATGAAAACTTTGATTTGTAATTTAGTTAAACGTAAAATTATACTAATTAAGGAGAAAACGAAATTATGATCGATTAGTTTTTGTTTTTAAACTATTGAGAATGAATCAACTGAAGAAGGCTGCCGAAATATTTTTTTGAAAAAAGAAAACTACTGGATAAATTTCTGTGTTAATCAAAACACAGATAAGGCAATTTCAACTATTTAAGTTTCGTAAAAATATTTTACTTTTAATTATGAAGTATATCAATCTGCCTTAAATGTCGTCTGTACGGTGAAGATTTTCTTTTCTTCATCATCATCATCATCATGTTTCACTGCCATATAACCATAAGGAGTGAAAAAAATTGTATATAAGTGAATTTAGACAAATTATTAGTGAGATAATTTCTTTTCTTATTAGGGCTAGGTTAGCTCCGAGATTTGGTTTTGATTGTGACGTGATACAGTGAAACCCACAAGAAAGCTCTATTGCTGATATTGCCTTGTCCAAAAGATGATTTGTTTGTAATGGTGTTGTGCCGTGGTTTAGCTTGACTCACTTATGTTAGTTATCGTGATAAATATACTCAGTGACTAGGTACTCTCTCGCTCCTTCTCTCTCTATCTCATCTCACTAATAATTTCTGTACTTAAATTATTTTTTTTGTTATTTACAATTATCCTGTTTTGCTTCTTATGTTTATATGACAGTGAAACATTAGTCATTTTTGGCTTTTGTGTGGCTATGCATGATGGTTATGATGATAATGCTGACGACAGTGAATATATGCAAGTATGCATTAGGTGTTGCGAACCTAGTAACAAATTAGTTCAGTTGTGACCAGAAGGATAAACCAAAGGCAGCATAAACGGAAAGTATAATCTCATGCACATTCGTTTCGTGATTGCTGGTGACTCATCAGTAGGAGCCGGTATTACGCACTTTAAGCACTATATATTTGGGTGAGGAATGTGGAAAATAGGACGGTACAATCTCCTTGATGAATGTGTTAACCTGCAGTAGTGAAGCTGACATCATATAAAGTCTCGACAATGCGATTTCACTATTCTGTCATAATCACGAGTCACACAAAACTTGGCTAATTCCTCCGATAGACCTTTACCGTTGTAATATTTGGGATCGACTTCCATGATTTGCTAAAACTGAATTTTTTATTTTTCTTTGATTGACAGTTTCGAACTAACATATTTGATGAGTGGCCAGTAAGCACGAAACGAATATGCATGAGATTATACTTTCCGTTCACGCTGTCTTTGGGTTATCCTTCTGGTCACAACTGAAATAATTTGTTACTAGATTCGCAACATCTAATACATACGTGCATATATATTAGTTCTCCGCAATAAACAGTATTTAACTGTTATATAATGAATATATGTATGCAGTTTTTGCAACTGTATTATTTATACTCGAAGATTTTAGACGCTTGCTGACATTCGGCCACCATTGTTTGAGAAACAGGCCATATTTTTTACCAACAGCGCATACAGAACACTGACATCCATAGCCTACTTTCGGATCAACTAAGTAGTGCTGCGCATTTGAATAATCAATAAGGATCTATCAACTGAGCTGGCGCGTTCACGTCTTACATATGCGTTCAATACGAATTATTTTCTTAGCCAGCTTCTAGTTTTCGTAAAAAAACATACTAGATTTATTTAGACATAGCCGAAAGTACTTCAATAAAACTGAGTAATATGGGACACATCTATCCACTAGGCTGAGGTCTACGTGCGCGTTGCAGATCTTGGTTAGACACCCGTGTGAAAGAGCATCGAACCAAGTGCAGTAGCGATCTAGTGTAATCGTTGGATTTCTTTATATATATATATATATATATATATATATATATATATATATATATATATATATACTTACTTACTCTACTCTACTTTACTGCGGCTGACTCCTTTTGGAGGATAAGCCGGCTCCATAGAAATCCCGGATTATACCTCTCTATGCCGGGCGGTTGGCAGCCATTTCGGAACATCGAACATTCCAACACCCGAAATAAATAGGTGTTTTCGCGCTGATACAGAGCGCGTCGCTTGCCGGGGACGCCGTAGCATGAACGGTATTTGTGACATTTCATGGAGTTTCTTGGGAATTTGGTACAAGTGGTGTCCCCTCACCACTCGGCATATATATATATATATATATATATATATATATATATATATATATATATATATAATGTTATTGTACCCATTCTATATTCAATGTTAAAAAATGCTGTAGGATTTGAGAACTTTTTCTCTTCAGATATCTACAAATTTATACTTATATATATATATATATATATATATATATATATACATATATATATATATAATTACAATGAAATGCACAACAAACAGAAAATTTTTTTTGGTGGAGAATGCCTGACCTGGTTCCCTGCGGGCGCTAGTTGGTCTCGTCGTTGGCGTTAAAATAAATATTTTTGGTACAAACGTAAATGATAATCTCTTTTCGAAAAAAATCATTTATAATTCTGAATTTGGTTCCGTTGTCAGCTGTTAAAAGTTGTCAAGCTAACATACACGTGCCTCTATGAGAAAATGATAACTCGTGCCACAGCAGAGTTTTCGCCTTTTGGTTTAAAAATGTAATGTCAAGTTTTTGTTTGTTCTCGTGCATTTGTTTTTAACTCTTAATATGTAGTTACTGATTTATTTTTTGTTTTCTTCGTAAATATTACGTAGAAATCGGGCTTAAGTGGAACTCACATATAGAATGTATTTTTGCTTTTTTCAGGTGGAAGTATGCCAAATAGGCGGCATGTTTCAATGTGCTGGCAACAGCTCAGTAATGTCTGGACTGGGTGGTGTTAGCTCCACATATGGTAGAGCTGTCGGTACCATTAATAATAATACGGCAACAGTGTCGATTGTTCCACAATCGTCAACCAATAGCCTACGTAGAAATGTTATCTTGACAGGCGGTTCGCGTAAACGACCTCCTATCCTGAAGCGCATAATTGGTGGAGTCCCAGTACAAGCGACCGTTGGTGAAGAGTTAGACAGCGCCGAGGTCCTACTAGGTGAGCATATAACGATCTGTACAATTTATACTATATGTATTTATATGTATATTCAAGAATACATCATGCCCAGCCATATCGCCATAATAAGTGAAAAAGTATATAAATAACAACAGAAATAATATTTTAGACAAATTATTAGTGAGATTTACGAGAGAGAAAAAGAGAAACAATACCTATTTACTATGAGTAAATTTATCAGGATAACTCACAGAAATGAAGCTAACTAAACCTCTCCACAACACCATTATGACAAAGTTAGCATTAGGGCAAGGCAACTGGCGAAAATTTTGAACAGCTATCTTACTGACCACCCATTTCTTTATAGCGCGGGAACATGAAACATTAAATCACTGTAATCTCTCTTGGTTGAGTGTACACATGCAGACAAATAAACAAACCAATTTGACATACACTTACCTAGTAAAAAAACAAGCTTTGCATAAGAGATCTAACAACAAGTATAAATGGGGCAGTTTAAACTAAAATTTTCCACCTGATATATTGATTTTCGAATTGTTTGTGTGATGTGCCTTCCATTGAAAATGCCCTCCATATCCGGAGGTCGAAATATATGGCAAAATTTAGGTAGACAGCGGATGCGCAATCACCTCGTAGCGCAACACGAGATAAAGGTAATTTTACAGTCTGATGGCCGGCGAGCACTAGTCAATTATCCCTGTAATCGTGGCATGAATCTTCGTGCAACTAAAGGGATATATTCACCATCCAGTATCATATTAAGCCTCGAGTACGGCTTAACTACACAATAACACTTAATTTTTGATAAGTAGCAATGAAGTGAGATAATGCGTACGGCGCAATGAACTAGTTTCATATAGTAAATTAAACTCGTCATTGTCGCCTGTGCAGATAGACTTTATAAGCCCTTGTAAACAGACGATTTAAAGGAAAGGAAATTGGGAATGCAAACCATCCACACTAGGAACGAGCGACCTAGTGTACCTTTACAGCCAACATATGACCATGATTAACACAAAAAAATAATGAATCTATGCTGTATTGACCGTCGCGCAAGGTAAAAGAGTTGACGTATCTGCAGAGTCGTGCAGGATGGATGAACCAGATAAGGCTACTACGCATGCCTTCATTTCCAATTCTGCCTATTTTTCATCACTTTCCGTATCTACTTAATCTAACAGTAACACTCTTGTAGATGATATGGTTATGGTGATTTTTGATAAAATCGCTGAGGCAATGTCAAATTGCTAGATAACAAAATACCTCAATTCATTTAACCTAAGCTAGGCTTTCACTCATGGGCATTTAATGTGCAAACGTTAAAACAAATTGTGCAACAAAGTTGTAGCATGTATGCCGGATAAATTTATATATATATATATATATATATATATATATATATATATATATGTATCCTAAACAAGAATGTATGTTCATACGAGTGTTGTAGAATTACGTGTGACATCTTTGTCTACGAACTCCTGGTATTTTACTTTGTTCTCGAGCTAAAGCATTTAACTGTATGATTCCATGAAAAAAGACGACATAGAGCCGTATGCTTAATGATTCCCACTAAAATCAGTGCCATAAAATTTATTAATCGTTACCTTTGCGCTGTGTCTGCATGTAGTCCAACCGATTGCAGCATAAACTATAGCGGGGACGCTTTCTACTCCGACAAGTTCTCCACTATGTAGGGCAAAAGGTTCTAATATTGTCTTTGTTCAGGATTACATGGTTGCTCAATTTGGGTACTTTGACGATGCAGAATTTCATCTAGGTTGCTCAATGCGAATAATAATTGAACTATACTTCTGTGGCATCATATTCAAAAGTAGTGGAAGGCGTCGAGCCATATGGTGTACTCCAGTCACCAGACAATTATGGACTCAATCAAATAATATAACAACTAATTGTTCATATTGAGGTTGCATTTGGGACTGTCTTACGTGTTGCAACAGTTATGTCGATTCGAACCAGGAACTAATTCGATAGAGATTTTTATTTCAATTGTCTGGATGGTTAAATAAGAACACACTTCAAATATATGTAATCTAACTCGAATGGTGAAAATTCTAACTTCCTGTAAAAGATTAGATTTGCTATGCACACTCGTGGATCGACAGTATGAGACGTTTTAAAAGAAACATGTTGCGCGACAGGGAAAAGATCATTTACCTGATTTTCGGATTGCGTACCGAAATATTTGAATCCACTGTCATCATGATGATTTTTGCAGTTTGAATCCACTGTCATCATGATGATTTTTGCAAGTTGAATCCACTGTCATCATGATGATTTTTGCACTTTGAATCCACTGTCATCATGATGATTTTTGCAGTTTGAATCCACTGTCATCATGATGATTTTTGCAAGTTGAATCCACTGTCATCATGATGATTTTTGCACTTTGAATCCACTGTCATCATGATGATTTTTGCAGTTTGAATCCACTGTCATCATGATGATTTTTGCAAGTTGAATCCACTGTCATCATGATGATTTTTGCAAGTTGAATCCACTGTCATCATGATGATTTTTGCACTTTGAATCCACTGTCATCATGATGATTTTTGCAGTTTGAATCCACTGTCATCATGATGATTTTTGCAAGTTGAATCCACTGTCATCATGATGATTTTTGCAGTTTGAATCCACTGTCATCATGATGATTTTTGCAAGTTGAATCCACTGTCATCATGATGATTTTTGCACTTTGAATCCACTGTCATCATGATGATTTTTGCAAGTTGAATCCACTGTCATCATGATGATTTTTGCACTTTGAATCCACTGTCATCATGATGATTTTTGCAGTTTGAATCCACTGTCATCATGATGATTTTTGCAATTTGAATCCACTGTCATCATGATGATTTTTGCAAGTTTGAATCCACTGTCATCATGATGATTTTTGCAGTTTGAATCCACTGTCATCATGATGATTTTTGCAATTTGAATCCACTGTCATCATGATGATTTTTGCACTTTGAATCCACTGTCATCATGATGATTTTTGCAAGTTGAATCCACTGTCATCATGATGATTTTTGCACTTTGAATCCACTGTCATCATGATGATTTTTGCAATTTGAATCCACTGTCATCATGATGATTTTTGCAATTGAATCCACTGTCATCATGATGATTTTTGCAATTTGAATCCACTGTCATCATGATGATTTTTGCAGTTTGAATCCACTGTCATCATGATGATTTTTGCAATTTGAATCCACTGTCATCATGATGATTTTTGCACTTTGAATCCACTGTCATCATGATGATTTTTGCAATTTGAATCCACTGTCATCATGATGATTTTTGCAGTTTGAATCCACTGTCATCATGATGATTTTTGCAATTTGAATCCACTGTCATCATGATGATTTTTGCAATTTGAATCCACTGTCATCATGATGATTTTTGCAGTTTGAATCCACTGTCATCATGATGATTTTTGCAAGTTGAATCCACTGTCATCATGATGATTTTTGCAGTTTGAATCCACTGTCATCATGATGATTTTTGCAAGTTTGAATCCACTGTCATCATGATGATTTTTGCAGTTTGAATCCACTGTCATCATGATGATTTTTGCAATTTGAATCCACTGTCATCATGATGATTTTTGCACTTTGAATCCACTGTCATCATGATGATTTTTGCAATTTGAATCCACTGTCATCATGATGATTTTTGCAGTTTGAATCCACTGTCATCATGATGATTTTTGCAAGTTGAATCCACTGTCATCATGATGATTTTTGCACTTTGAATCCACTGTCATCATGATGATTTTTGCAGTTTGAATCCACTGTCATCATGATGATTTTTGCAAGTTTGAATCCACTGTCATCATGATGATTTTTGCAAGTTGAATCCACTGTCATCATGATGATTTTTGCAGTTTGAATCCACTGTCATCATGATGATTTTTGCAGTTTGAATCCACTGTCATCATGATGATTTTTGCAAGTTGAATCCACTGTCATCATGATGATTTTTGCAGTTTGAATCCACTGTCATCATGATGATTTTTGCAAGTTGAATCCACTGTCATCATGATGATTTTTGCACTTTGAATCCACTGTCATCATGATGATTTTTGCAAGTTGAATCCACTGTCATCATGATGATTTTTGCACTTTGAATCCACTGTCATCATGATGATTTTTGCAATTTGAATCCACTGTCATCATGATGATTTTTGCAATTTGAATCCACTGTCATCATGATGATTTTTGCAAGTTGAATCCACTGTCATCATGATGATTTTTGCAGTTTGAATCCACTGTCATCATGATGATTTTTGCAAGTTGAATCCACTGTCATCATGATGATTTTTGCAGTTTGAATCCACTGTCATCATGATGATTTTTGCAAGTTGAATCCACTGTCATCATGATGATTTTTGCAGTTTGAATCCACTGTCATCATGATGATTTTTGCAATTTGAATCCACTGTCATCATGATGATTTTTGCACTTTGAATCCACTGTCATCATGATGATTTTTGCAATTTGAATCCACTGTCATCATGATGATTTTTGCAGTTTGAATCCACTGTCATCATGATGATTTTTGCAATTTGAATCCACTGTCATCATGATGATTTTTGCAGTTTGAATCCACTGTCATCATGATGATTTTTGCAGTTTGAATCCACTGTCATCATGATGATTTTTGCAATTTGAATCCACTATCATCATGATGATTTTTGCAATTGAATCCACTGTCATCATGATGATTTTTGCAAAAATCATCATGATGACAGTGGATTTTAAGTATGAGACGTTGCTCGATTTGGTATAGTTAGTCATTGGGCCCCTGAAAGCTCTGGTGGTTGTCGAAACTGGGAACCAATTTTCTAATAGCTCGGTTTATAATATTGCTCGTAGAGCTATTATATGGCAACTGTAAGTTGTTTTGAATCCTTTTAAAATACAAAGGCTAAATGAATTAAAAATACGTTCGCATAATGTAACTGTCGATATTTGTTCATATGTGTTAACACAGCAAGTCAAAAAAATTAAAAGTTAACCAGTCTGTAAAATATTGTAACATTATTATAAAAAAATATTATATATATATATATATATATATATATATATATATATATATATATATATATATATATATATATATATAAGACAATATGATACGCACTAGGAATGGGCAATTTAATGTTTATTTACAGCCGGCACATACCTTTGAGTTTCAAGGCTTTGTGGCAATAAAGCATCAGTATATTGTAATTAAACGAACATTGGTTGCGCGGGTGGTGATAACAATTATTATAATCAAGGTTGCGGTCTTGATATAAACACCTGACCCATTAATTACTTACATATGTCAGTATAAACTAAGAATTGTATAGTGTAGAAAAGGCAATTCATCCAGTAGACCGGTTACGTCCTTATTGGGAACTCATCAAGTACTGGCTAGAATTTGCCGCGGACAGGATACGAACCTGTGCAGGTCTGGGACAGGATAGCTCAGTGGTTAGAGCACCAGATTCCGAAGCAGACGTGCCCAGGTTCGTATCCTGTCCGCGGCAAATTCTGGCCAGTACTTGATGAGTTCACAATAAGGACGAAACCGGTCTACTGGATGAATTGCCTTTCTACACTATACAATTCTTAGTTTATACTGACATATGTAAGTAACTAATGGGTCAGGTGTTTATATCAAGACCGCAACCTTGATTATAATAATCAGTATATTGTGTTTGTGTAATGCTGTGTAGTAGTTTTTGTATTACTCTGCTACTTGCGTCAGCCATTGTTGAACTCGGAGTGCCATCGGAGATAGAACATCAATATGCGACTTTAACTATTAAAATAGCAAAGATGAAGGCCGTAATGTTCTGCCTCCGTATTTATTTAAGTTTTGCAGCAACAGTTTGTTGGCTGTTGATTATTCATTTTTGTACTATGAGGAGACATTCAACACACTATATAACGAGTCATCAGTTATTTAAAGCAATGTGGAGATATTTATTTAAATACCAGTTCCATTATATACATAAATTTGTCAGTATAAAAGAAGCATTACATAATGTAGAAAAGACAATTCATCCTGTAGAACGAGTTCGTACATATTGAGAACTCTTCCAATACTGTCCGGAATTTGCCGCGGACAGGGATCCACCCTGGGCACATCACCTTAAATAAATTGTCTGTATTTTTAGATAAGGTTTGTTGCGGAGAACTGATATTTATGCAATTATGTATTAGATTTTGCGCATTTAGTAACAAATTTGTTCAATTATGCACAAAGGATACATCAAAGACAGTATGTATGGGAAGTATAATCTCGTGCACATTCGTTTCGTGCTTACTGGCGACTCATCAATATGAGCCCGCATTACGCCCTTTTTCCATTACATACGTGGGAAAATAGGACGGTAGAATCTCCTAGACGAACGTATAAACCTGCAGTAGTGAAGATAACATCACGGAAAGTCTTTGACAATGCGAATTCAAAGCTAATCCTGTTTATATGATATATATACCGAGTCTGTAAAGGATACCAGCACTATGGGTATTGTGTCAGTACCCGATAACAACATCATAGCAGCGAAAAGGTACATGGTACCAACACTGTTTGCCTATTCGGTACATTGTACCAACACAATGGATTTCAATATATGCTATAGTTCACCAAAATTGAGAATTACAACTATTTCTGATTACCTGTTACTTCAGTAAACCCATACACTCTGGTCATAATTGAAATAATTTTTTACTAAGTGCGCAAAACATAATACATAATTTTATGTTTTTTTGTTTGGCTAACGTCATAAGTAGATATTGATACCGGATAAAAATCAGCGCTCTGACTGATTGTGTGTGCAATAAAAAAGAAAGACTTATTCTATGTGAATTAGTGGATCAACCAAAATGAACACTATTCCTAAAGTATAATGTTACTTTAAAATATAGTTCTATAAAAAGAGCCTTTGAAAATTAGCAATGCCACATAAATAAATATGTTTGTAAGTATTTATGTATGCGTGTATGTATGTATATATGCATGTATGTTTATATGTATGTATGTATGTATGTATGTATGTATGTATGTATGTATGTATGTATGTATGTATGTATGTATGTATGTATGTATGTATGTATGTATGTATGTATGTATGTATGTCTGTATGTATGTGTGTATGTATGTATGCATATATGTATGCATGTATGTATGCATGTATGTATGTATGTATGTATGTATGTATGTATGTATGTATGTATGTGTATTTAAATATGTATTTATGCATGTATTCATGTTTGTTTGTATGTATGTATGCATGTATTATGTATGTTGTGTATGTATTTATGTATGTATATATGTATGTATGTATGTATGTGTATGTATATATGTATGCATGTATGTATGTTTGTATGTATGTATGCATGTTTGTATGTTTGTATGTATGTATGTGTTCATGTTTGTATGTATGTATGTATCCATGTATGTATGCATGTATTAGGTGTGTATGTTTTTGTATGTTGGTATGCATGCATCTCTGTATGTATTTATGTATGTGTATGCATGTGTGTATGTTTTGTATGTATGTATGCATGCATGCCTGTATGTATGATTTTATGTATGTATACGTATCTTTACACTATGCTGTACTTCTTTTTATATTTTTACGCGTTTCTCTAACTTAACCGAATTTGGAATTTTGATGCTTCTAACTTTAATTAGCATTTCAGGATGCAGTCATCGTCTTTAATCCTGCATGCTATCTTTATTACTCTTTTGTAGCTTTTATTATTATGATTATCCTTTTTGCTTTATATAATATGTTTGAACCTTTGTACTAACTTATTTTCTGCTTATTTCATTTTTTCGCGTTTGATAGAATCCCAAGAACAGGTCGTTGTGAACGAGGCGCCGGTATCAGAAGCCTTGCATCTGCAAAACCATTCGCATTTTCCGACATCATCGCAAGCTGGCAGTCTTCAGTCTGTACGGTTGTTGCGACCGACAAATGTTGGTTTGAGTAATGGTGCTGGCCTAGTAATAGCTACATCTGAAACTAATAATATTTCCATGAATAATGTGGTGCGTACTCTGGGTGCTAGTTTCACGACTGTTGGGCAACCTCAAACAAATATCGGAACAACTCAGTCTCCATCTTTACTTAGTTCTGAGAATGGCCATGGCATGATCTTCGGAATGTCTGCTCAAACTAGTCAAATGCCAGCTGGTGTACAATTGGCTCGTCCAAAGGTTAGTATGCTGCTTAATGGTCCATGCCATAGTGTTGGTTGCACTTCTTTTTTAAGCTATACGCATCTTCCCTTTATTATTCCTCGCATTTCAAATTTTTGTTATGACCGATTTAGCTGGCAGGGCATAAACGTATTCTCGTTGCTACATCGTCGCCGCGAATGGTACAAGCCGTCGCCATGGCTGCTGCCGCAGCAGCCGCCTCTCGAAGCCCAATTTTGCCACAACAATCTCAGCCACAATTCCAACAGTACTTATCCCAACCACCGACAAAAGTTTCGGAGCCTACGGCGAGTTCGAGGTTGTTTGGAACTAAGCGGTTTGGTGCGTCGCCGGTCTCTGCTGCTGGCGGTTGCGGTAGTATGAATTCTAGTCCAACTTCTGTTTCTTCAATGGCACCAAATCACGTTGCAGGTCTGATTGGACAAGCCCCAGTAAATCCACCCGGCCTCATTGTTAACCGACATGTTGGACAGCGGATGGTAAATTCTTCTTTGAGACAGACTCATGCTCTGCGTTCAACAATAATCCTTCCTTCACCCACAGGTCCCGTTCGTTTTCCATTTGCTAGTGGAGCAACAATTGGCTCGCGATTGTCCTACTCGACATCCGAGCTCAAGACGCGGAATTTAGTGTCATTCGGCGGACCGAGTGTTTCGGCTACTGGAATGATGGTCGGGCTGATTGGTGACTCAAATTTGATACAAAAATCTGTGGTTATGAGTCATCAGCCACAATCGCAACTTCAAATGACGAAAACTTTAGTTGCCCATTCGTCGGCCAACCAAGCTGATAGTAAGTAAGCGACTGTCTAATTGTAGGATGCGGCAGTCGTATTTGTTCATATTTGCGTGCTTATTTTCTGTCAACTAAAAATAAACTATTTTATCGTACTGCATTGTCTTGTTCAAAGCAAACTCTAGATTTCATTTACCTGATTATCGGGTTGCGATCCGATTTTTTTGCGTCCGCTGTCTTCCTGATTCCCCCCCCCGCAGAATTTTCGATATCCGGATACGGATATCTTTTTCAATGGAAAGCTCATATCATACTAAGTTGACAATCAATATGTAAAGTGGAAATATTATTCATTTCGAGCAGTCAATAAAAAATCGGCAAAACTATCGCGAGTTACACGCACTAAATCGTTTCCAACTTTATTGGTAGTAATTACGGCACGACGATTCATCAACCATAGAATATCAGAACTAAGTGAATCTAGGCATTGAATATCGGAAATTTGGCAGTCGCCACTAGTTGTGGCAAGTGCTTTCTATTTTATTGATAGAAGATTTGGCTTACAACGCAATACGATTTTAAATTTGATGTTGACTCTCAAAAATGTATTAAACGTAAGAAATAATTTTGTTTAATTTATAGGCTTTACTGAATATTCGCAAGACTACTAGAGGTGACAGCCGCTTATCTTATTTTGCTTTCCATGTATATATGCAATGCGGTGTGATCTTCGCTAGTCAATTTGCCGTCGTACTGCGATGATGATCATGGAAGGTCGAAATGCGTCAGTGCGTTGTGGCTGGCGGTAATTTTGCTATGTTGTTCGACGAATGGTTAAATACAATGGGATTGGTGTTAACTTCAAGCACACAAACTAGATTTAAAGAATGTATTAAAAGTGTTAATATAATAACTATATTCAAATGCGCAGTTTTGATTTAATACGCCTATAAAAATATGTGTTAGTAGGCTTGTATACGTTTTTGAATACGTGCATATGTGTATGTATGTATGAATGCGTGCTTGTATGCATATTATCCCAAGAGTGGTGGTGTGAACCTTGCCGGTTCTGAAGGGATAACCATCATCCCGTTTCAGGTGACGCCTCAATTTTGGGCTAACTACGCAGTAAAACCTTGTGTTTGATGGTTAGTAACGGAATGAGAGCAACGTGCCAGACACGATGGGTCGGTTTCAGTGCATGAAGAAAACTTTGACCACTGGCATTTTGGCAGATATTGCTCACCAGCCTTGGTTGGCAGACTGTCTAAAATACCAATCATCCAGCACAAAAGAAAGCAAGGACGCCTTTTACTCCGAATTAAGCTCCTTACTAAGTAGAGCACGAAGTTAGAATATAATCCTGGTTATGGGTGACATGAATGCTCAAGTTGGGCGCTTAACACATAATTTCATTTAGGTGGAAGATGCACTCTAAGCTTGACTCGCAACGATAATGGTGAACGGCTTTTGGATAGCTGCGCTGAACATAGACTATATTTAAGTAGTACAAACTTCAGACGTAGTTGTTGTGTTACATGGTGTCTTCCAGCACCACGGTGGACTCAAATAGATCATGTAGCAATTAGTTATAGATGGCGTGGTTGCATCCAGGATTGTCGTTCTTTTTGTAACTCGAAATAAGGCGCTAAATTCCACCTGGCTCGACTCATAATAATACCCGTCTCAATATAAGACGCCAACTTAAGCGAAGTCTAAAAGGCGATCTCGAAAACTTTTGAAACAGAAAGGCTGAAGAAATGGAAGAAGCTTTCGCGTCAGGTAATAGTCGCTGTTTGTTCCAACTTATCCGCGCAACAGGTCCGAGAAAGTTAAAAGTTAGCGAAACTATAAATGATAGTAACAACGAATTAATAACCGATAAAATAAGTCGTCTTGACAGGTGGGCTGAACACTTCAAAGATCAATTTTCTTGGCCACCCGCGTCAGTTCCGATTCCAGAAAGCATGTCTGCATCAACAGTGTGGAATGTTAGTCTCGAAGAACCATCCGAGTTAGAAGTGCGCGATGCAATCCTATCTCTTAAACGCCGCAAAGCCGCAGGCCCCGATGATTTGCTTCCGGGATTGTTTAAGGATGGTGGCGATATAATTTCAGGAGCGTTGACCAAAATTTTTCATACTATATGGAATGAGGAAACCGTACCACTTGATTGGAATGAGTCGACCATCATTCCCATCTTCAAAAAAGGCAATCGTAATTCGTGCGATAACTATCGTGGTATAAGCTTGACTCCGGTCGTATCTAGGTTATTTGCTTCGATTATCCTACGTCGTCTTAGCGCTTCACGTGAATCACATACAAGAGAAGAACAGGCCGGATTCCGCGCAGGACGAGGTTGTATAGATAATATTTTTACGTTAATGCAAGTTCTCGAACAGAGACATTTATATCACCGTCCCACAATAGCCCTCTTTCTAGATTTCAAGGGTGCATTTGATTCGGTGGATCGCAATGTTTTTTCCCACTTATTTGTTGAAAAGCGGTGTGCCCACAAAATTTTTAAATATTGTACGAGCTCTCTACACAAATACTTATGGTCACGTTAAGATCTACAACGAATTCTCGCATAACTTTACAACCAGCAGTTCGTCAAGGTTTGTCCACATTCCCCATTTTTTTATTTTGTAATCGATGCTATTATGAACAACACTCCCACACATTCAGGATGCTGGAGTTGAAGTTCTCCCGGGCAATAAACTAGTCGATCTTGACTATGCGGATGATATCGTACTATTATTCGACAATCAGGATGCTGCCCAGGCCACCTTGAATAGATTAACTGATGCTCCGTCTTACGTTTGAAATTCGCACCCTCTTTATGTAAGATGCTGTTACATCACCCACCACTCACTCCAACGTTGCGACTGCAGAATAAAGATCTTAACATAGTCGACAGGTTTACATATCTTGGGAGCTCTATCAATAACGTAGGCAATATGTCCGACGAGGTGAGAATACGGATCGCGAAAGCTAGAGTAGCTTTCTCGAACCTTAGTCATTTATGGAGAAACGCGAATATTTCACTTTGCCTTAAATGTCGTGTTTACAATGCATCTGTACGCGCAGTCTTATTATACGCTAGTGAAACTTGGCCTCTTAGAGTTGATGATTTGAGACGCTTACAGGCATTCGATCATCGTTGTTTGAGAAGTATAGCACATGTTGGTTACCAACAACGAATAACTAACGTTGACATCCGTAGACGTAGTTTTGGATCTGACAATAAGTGCTCGTCGTTAGAAAAGCAAATAAGGCTCCATCAACTTCGTTGGCTCGGTCACGTTTTGCGTATGCCATCATTTCGATTGCCCAGTGGGGCTCTGTTCTCTCATCCAGCATCAAATTGACGTAAGAAACAAGGTGGGCAGATTTTGACATGGAAAACACAATTAAAGTCACTTACATCCAAATTGGGTGGTATAGGACCCACTCGTCTGCCAGGATGGGGTCCTCGTGCGCTCCCTTAGTTCTTGGTTAGAAACCCTTAGCGATATGGCATCGAATCGAACTCGGTTGCGATCTTGTTGCAGATGTCAAGTAGAATCATCTTCGTAACTTTCTTTTCTTAGTAGGGCAAAGTTAGCTGCGAGGTTTGGCTTGTTTATGACGTGATACAGTGAAATCCGCAAGGAAGCTGTATTGCTGATGTGGCCTTGCCCGAATGCTAACTTGACTGTAATGGTGTTGTGGAGAGGTTTAGTTTGCCTCATTTCTGTTAGTTATCCGGATAAATTTACTCATAGTAGCAAGGTATTCCTTCTCTATCTCTCGTAAATCTCACTAATAATTTGTCTAAATTCACTTATATACCTTATTTCACTCCTTATGGTTATATGGCAGTGAAACATTAGTCACTTTTGACTTTTGGGTGGCTGGACATGATGATGATGATGGACACTAGGAATAGGCTATCTAATGTTCATCAAATTTTGGTTAGTTTTTATTGTTAGCGCATTTAATGTGCAAACATTGAAGTAAACTGGATAAAAAGAAGTTCTTGTAGGTACGTTAGATAAATTGAAAGTGTATATATATTGTGTATCTGAAACCAGAATACAGAATTCTACGAGCTTGACAGAACCTGGTGCATCTTGTTTATCTACGTGTTATTGTCTTCGAGCTTCTGGAACCACGGCATTTTCTCAAACCGGCAGAAGAGGTATTGGTATTTTTCTGGTAAACGAGCTGAAGCCTGTTTAATAAGAGGATCGCATTAAACAGCTAACTTTGTACGGCACACTTAAATACAATTACTACAATCAATTCCAGAAACCTTAATCAACGTTGACATTTTGCTCTATCTGCATATGCTCCCACCGATTGCACGACAAACGGCGGCAAGAATGCCTTTTACTCCGACCTATGCTCCTCACTAAGCCGAGGAAGAAGTTTCGATTTAGCCTTGGTTATAGGTGACATGAGTGCTCAAGTTGGGTGCTGATATAACGAAGAATTTCTTCTAGATGGAAAATCCACTGAAAGATCGATGCGCAACCGTAATCGTGATCGACTGCTGGATGTCTAAGCGGAACGTGGGTTATACTTACGTAGTATAAACTTCAGACGTAATTTTGAGGCGTTGCGCCACACGGCATTCTCCAACCCCCGGACAACGGTGGACGCACGTAAACCATGTATCAGTCAATTATGGCGTGGTTGCGTTAAGGATTGTCGTCCGTTTTGGAACACTTATGCCGACTCGGACCATGCACTTCACCGTTGTAGTTTTGCACTCAATTTTTTCCGGTAAAATAAATGAAAAACTGAAATAGTTGCAGGAAAACTGTAATAACCGTGTGTTTTACGAAAAAGTTGAAAATATTTGCAAAGTAAAAGTTAACTGATGACAAAAATCGTAATTTATTGTTGGCGAAGATACGTTCAAATGTGTCATATGTAGGTACTATTGTATGTGGCATTGTAGGCTTCCGTAATATCTATGGAAACACTAGAAGTTAGGCGCCGAATTCCAGATGGCTTGCCTTATAAATACTCGTTTAATTGTAAGACGCCAACTTAGGCGCAATCTCGAATCCTATTGTAACAGAAAGACCGAAGAAATGAAGAATCGTTCGCCTCAGGTAGTAGCCGATGTATGTTTCAACTTATAAGCGCAACGGGTCTAAGAAAATTAAAAATTGGCGAGGCTATAAATAGTTGTAACGACCTTCTAATAACCGATAAAATAAGTCAGTCCTGATCTCCAAAAATTTGCTTGTATTAATAGTGTGAAATGTTAATCTCTAACAGCCATCAAGGCTGAAAATGTTATATGTAGTTCTATCTCTTAACTGATGCAAATTTGCACGCCCCAATGATTTGCTTCTGGGCTTATTTACAGATGGTGGCGATGTAATTTCTGGGGCTTTAACTAACCCTTTTTCGTACTTTAGGGAATGAGGAGATTGTATCATTTGCTTGCAATGACTCGGTCATAACTCGCCCTCCAAAAAGGAAATCGTAATGCTTGTGATAACCATCGTGGTATAAGTTTTACTTCAGTAGAATCTAAATTATTTGCTAAGGTTTTCATACAGTTAGATACTGTCTGGGGCGGAATACTAATATATTTGCCATTTTGTATTAGGTGTGGCGCTCGTAGTAACATATTCAAATATGACCAGAAGGATAAACCAAATGCAGCATGAACGGAAATTATAATGTCGTGCACATTCGTTTCGCGCTTACTGGCGACTCATCAGTAGGAACTGCTATTACGCCCTTTACCCAAAATATATTTGGGTGAGGAACGTGGGAAAATAGGACAGTACAATCTGCTATACGAATGTTTAAACCTGTAGTGGTGAAGATAACTTCATATAAAGTCTTTGACATGGTACCAAAACGATGGATTTCAATGTATGCTAAAGTTCACCAAAAATGATACAACTATTTCTGAACAACAGTTACTCCAGCAAACCCATACACTCTGGCCTTGATCGATATCAGTTATCTCATTTCGCGGTAATCATGACATCATTCAATTAAATATATAAGAGTTAGATACTGTTTTGGGCGGAGAACTAATATATATATGCAATTGTGTACTAGGTGTTGCACATCTAATAAAAAATTAGTTCAAATATGATCAGAAAGTTAAACCAAAGACAACATGAACGGATATCGATCTAGGCCATAGTGTATGAATTTTCTCGAGTAGCAGGCGCTCCGAAATTATTGTAATTATCTTATTGGTGAACTTTAGGATACATTGAAATACATTGTTTTGGTACCATGTACCTTTTCGGTAACATAATATTGGTATCGTGTACTGACACAATAGCCATCGTGTTGGTACTCTACAGACTTAGTATATATATTATGGTAAGTTGGTTTTAAAGTCGCATTGTCGAAGACTGTGAATTTAGCTTCACTACTGCAGATTTACACATTCGTATAGGAGATTGTACCGTCCTATTTATCCACATTCCACACTCAAATATACAATGTGAAACGGGCGTAATACCGGCTCCTACTGATGAGTCACGAATATGCACGAGACTATACTTGCCGTTCATGTTGTTTTTGTTTTAGCCTTCTGGTCATAATTGAACTGATTTGCTATAAGGTGTGCTACACCTATTATGAAATAGGTTTGCTTCGCCGTCTGCGCTTTGGGTAAATCACTATCTAGAGAAAACTAAACCGGATTCCGGTCAGGACCAGATTTTACAGATAATAGTTTTACATTAACACAAGTGCTGGCATAACGATATATATTTATATGTCGCCTGTTATGCAATAGCCATATTTTGAGACTTCAAGAGTCTTTTAACTCAGTGGATCACTATGTTCTATTCGATATTCTGTCGAAAAGGTTGGTGCTGACAACTTTTTAAAATATTTTACGCGCTTTTTATACAAATACACCTGGTCGCGATAAGTTCTACATTCTGCCAGCAATGGTGTTCGGCATGGCTGCCCACTCTCCAGTTTTACTAAATTTTGTAATACACAGAGTATCAAAACATCACAGGAGAATATTTTGACGTTTATAACAGCTTGTTCGAGAAAGAACGCATCAGGTTATTGTATATATATATATATATATATATATATATATATATATATATATATATATATATATATATATATATATATATATATAGTGTGTGTGTGTGTGTTCGTATTTATTCATTTATGTTAGTACGTATGTCTGAATGGATTTATGTTTGAGAGGCATTTGCAGAATCGAATGAAGCATAGTCTGGTGCGTTGGATTTCTTTGTGTTCTGTAAAGATCTAGGTGACTTTGTTTTGCGTTATTAGATAGGTATTCGCATCTAGGATATCTCAAATCATTCAAGTTTCCTTTTATACAGTAGGTTATGAAAGTTTTTTATTTATTAAAATTTTGCGCTAGTAATAATCTGGTTTATAATACGTATGTATTGTTGGTATTAGTGGTGTTAAGATTGAGGTTTTGTAGCTGTATCTGTTTAGCTTTCGCAATGTTCAATGCAACATTTTTGGTCTACAAGGTGGAAAATGTTTTGGCTACAGGCCAATGCGAAATTTTTGCCAGAATAATGAATGCCGTCTATTACTGTATTTTTTTTATTTTGATTAATCATTAGATGGCAATATTGTTTAAGCGAAATTTGATCAACGTTACTTTCGACATGGATGTAGGCTGACACTGCTTCCTAGATTTCATTTGTTGGAAAACTGCCGACGAATCCACACTGTGATGCGGCAATTCAGGAAGGAAGCACGTCTAGGATGATCGATGCTGGCGTTTTTATTCTCTCTGATGAATCGTGGCTACAATTAATACCTTTTTATGGTTTATTTGAAGTCTGCCCACCTATAATGGATCACCTGTTTGTGATTTCTCTACTTGACAAAACGTGCGTTTTGCATAAGCCATTAACAAAGAATCTGTGATTGATTTTGTAAAGTTCTGCTCTTGTAAATTATCCGTTTTTTGACTCAAACCTCCAGTTTTCATCTGACCTCTATTTTTGATTGAAAAGCATGCGCATACAAGATGGTATTGAGCATAGGCAAATTGCATTTGCAGGACCAAGGTCTTATAACCTTATGCTAACTTAATTTTTAGATGTTCATTTCTTTGTCACACCTAAATGATGAAGTAGTCGAAGTGTTCGTCTGTTTTGATGTTGATCTATTTTTTGCTTAGTATATTTTCCCCTTTAAACCACTTGGTAAGGAAGAGTTAGGCTAGTCAGTCGGGTTTTATCACCTTCATCTTTTTCAACTATTCCACAATTCGTGCCACTGTTTGTTATTTTGCATGTGTTTTTGTATTGGCTCTGTTTCAACTTGCGCGGAAAATCGAAATTCGAAAATGATGTATTATGTATTGCGTGGATATTAACACGTTGGTTCGAATAGGACCAGATAGATATGTCAACATAAACATGATCAGAACGTGCAATCTCATGTACACATGCGTTTACCATGACACAGAAAAAACGAATATAATATTTTACCTATCATGTAAATATTAGCTAGTGGGTTTGCTATAGAGTTTATATGGAGTTGGATCTGCACTACTGGTTTTATACACCTACAAGTAGGATATTGCGCCATCCTACAGTCCTACATCTCTAACAAATGCATAGCGCAGGCCCCTTAGATCAGTCTTCAGTAAACACGAGACGCGTGTGTTCACGAGATTATGCATTTTGCTCATGCTTATTTTTGCATTTCCTTTGGTCCTGGCTTAACTGAATTGTAATTTGGTTGCAATACCTAATACATAGCGGCCTATATATATATATATATATATATATATATATATATATATATATATATATATATATATATATATATATATATACGTGTGTGTGTGTGTATCTCCACAGCCAAGTATGTACAACTTTCGATGGTCAGATGTGCACGTATTGGAATCAATTGTTGAAACTAAATATATTATGATTATAGTTGCGTTGCTGGGAATTATTTATATTCCTCATATCTCCCCCTATGATGATGCAATATTTATCCTTAATATTAACAACTTTTTTTTGCCCGCCGAGTTGTTACACTATTTTACGCGTTTTAGTATTATGAAACATTTCAGAGTTTTAAACCTCACATTGCTAGTCTATTGATGTTTAGTTAAAAGGTAGACGTAAATCTAATTACACTTTTAACGCACGTTTTGTGTGCTAGTCGGCTAGATATCTTTTATTGTTTTGATTTTTGTGTGTATTTCACGCACATCACCTTTCAGTAGCGTTTAAACGTGTATAAGTTGTATGAGTAAACTCATAAATATTTTATCGTGAAGTTGTAGCTTTTGTTTCTTGTTCTCTGTAGCTCTGGTTATTCGCCTAATTGAGCTACTCATCGATGAATTTATGTTCTTTACCGAAACTCTTTGTGTTTACGTAATCTGCTCAGAAATTTTTGGTGTTGGGATACCTGAAAAACAAACAGATGATCGCTTTTGAATCCCACGACAAGGAGTCCACCACACATTGGGTTCCAATAGAGTCTGATTTCACGAGCGTAAACCTAGCCTTTTTAAGCTCGACTACTCTGAGACCAACAACGAAGGTAGCAGAAAATCGACTGCATATAATTGCCGATGAATGAACTCCTGTGTTAAGGTGGTAACGATGCCTCGCCATTCATTTCTTGACGTTAGTGCATGTCAGCACGATGAATGAAAATAAGCAGAGAAAACTTTGAACGGAGGCTATGAATACGTCTTTGGGAATTGTATACATGTATATTCTACTTACCGAAAGCTCACGATAACACTTATGGGTAACTAAAGGCCGCGAAAATGTGACTAGAAATCTTTAGAAAATGGCTTGAATAAGGAAGATAGTAAACCAACATTTCTGTTGGAAACAAAAGGGAACAGGGAGTTTTGCACCAGTCCGTTGCTAAGGTAATTTGGTTCCAATCTGTAAAAAAATTGAGCATGTGTTTATAGTCCATCGGTTTTCCCGTTCATCTGGAAGATATCGCTCCCTTTCGTTCGGCGTTAAGAGTAGATTTTAATGTGTAATTTTTTTTTTTATATTTAAGAAACTACCTTTGCCTAAACCTCTGTCTTTTTTCTTTGTTTATTTTGCCTATATTTTTCTAATCAGTATTTTCTTTGCGCTTACGTGTGCGATTTTTCTCTTTCACATTGCCGATTTTGTTTATTTGTGCAAGTTGTGAACATCAGTTTATGTTATTCAATGCTTTTCGCTCCTCAATTTTGCCATTTACTAGCGGAAACTGGTTTTGAGCTGCATTATTATTTTGCCTTTAAAAGAAATTTTAATAATTTTTGGTATTTATATTTTAGTTCCCTTCTTCAATCTTTTCTAATGTATTATGCTGTTTGTATGGTCGAATTTGCTTTCAATAGCCAAAACCTTATTCATTGTGGGTCTTAGCTGTGAATCCGCTGTTTGGGTGACTGTGTTCTTTTACAGCCTCGACATGACTGAGCATTTCGTGGTTATGCGTAAATGCAGCGTGTACTTTAATGAAGTCGATACTCCGTGCTGTGTGGCTCTTTAGGTCTGCCACATTTTAAGACACGTTTGTTTACAATTTGATGGGCATGAAGATGTGATGCTGCAATTCAACTAATTATAGTTGATGCGCTTTATATCGTGCTTTTATTAGTCCGTTTGCTGATTTTGCCTTTAAGCCGATAAGCCTGAATGATAGGAAAATGTTTTTTTCCATTCAAAGGAATCGCCTAGAATAGTTACGCGTTCTAATCCCCTTGTAAGACCGATATTTGGCGCTCCTGGGACATGTGTTTATGCGATGGCTCGTTCTTTGAGATAACCACACACTGGTCATATTTTAAATATTTTCTCAGAATGCAGTTACGTAGAGTGCATGAAACCCGAGTTTTGAGCATCAAGAAATGTAACTAATTGGACTAGTCACCGAATGACGTTTGTAAAGGCCTTTACGTGAATTACTCTAAATGTATCGACGTAAAAATGCAACCGTGACAACGAAAGCTGGCATTGACTATTTTGGCTTCCAATGTCTAAAACCGTCTGAGCTTATTGACTAGTTTCGTAGTCTACTTTGTTTAAAAGCAGAGCAATTAACCGATTATATTAAATGTAGTGTTGTGGTTATCTTTTTAAATTAATGTCGAACCTTGATTAGTAAATGGCCATAGTGGAAATCTGACATGTATACCATACATAACGGTCAACAATTTCTCTAAAATCAGAAGAGCCTAACACTGTATATGATCTGATCTGAGGTAAGTAGCGGTGAGGAGCAACTATCAAACTATTCTGCTAGCGTCTCTTGATATGAATTTTGACTGAACGGGAAACTTCTTCACACGATTTCAACGTCCTGTTCTTTATTGCCTGCTCTATGGAACGATCGATTGCATGCCGCTGACTGAGGCATCAAAATTTTCAGAATTAATTTAAGAATAATTAGATCACGTTATCGCTGAAGTAAATTGGCCGATCGTGCGTGAATAACTGTTTAAAGTGGCTCTGTGATTTGCGAACTTGCGCCTGCCATGAATGAGTATCGCCATTCTTTTATCAATCAAAACCATCAATACCAGAAAGATTATAACGTCTATGTGTAGTGTCTTATGCCTAAATACTTCAATGCGATTCCTTTAAAATATATTCCCGCAAACATTTCATTTGGCCAATATACGCCTTACTTGGTTACAGTCTGTGGTGTTTTTTAGAATACATAACAATTTATAATTTATGTATATAGTTTCTAGAGATTTTGTACTAGTTATTTAATCTGTCTGCCTAGTCTAGTTTGATTAAAAAAATTCGCTCTCTTTTTGGCATGAAAGAAAATTCATTATTCTGTGAAGACAACTTATTTTATTCCTCATTTTATTAAGCAACAAGTGGTTTAAACTCCCTTACTTCAGCTGAATTATTTCAAGTTTGTATCCTATGCTCGTTAATTATATATATATATATATATATATATATATATATATATATATATATATATATATATATATATATATATATATATATATATATATATATATATATATATATATATATAATATATATGAAAAAGAGAGATCACTCTAACGCACAGTGATTCCAGAAGAGTACTTTTTTAAATTAGTCACGAATGAATATTTCATCATTTGGAAACTCGATAATCAACAAAAATATCTAGGTGTTCATTGGGCATATGATGACGCTTAATATGCTTGTGTAATACGATGATGAAATCACCCATAGAGATTCCTCTTACCTTTATTCGAGCTAGTTTATACTAGCCAGGGAAATATCGATATCCATAAGAGAATTGGAATGACGCTTCATGATTTGTTTTCAAGAGACAGGTGGTATTATCCTTTAGATTTCGGTAAAATTCTGTGAGACGCAGTTAATGTGGCTGGCTGCGTCAGATCCGAAGTTTCTGCGCGTCTTTATTAATTATTTAGAGGAACTGCTTATTTCTAACTTAAATACAGTCATGTAGCATAAGTAACTTTGGTTTTACGATTTATTTTTCAGTGCAAGTTGGCATTTCTCGACTGCGCATTTGAGATGCCTGTTTTCATAGTTCTTTGTATTTAGCATTTTATAATTTCCGATTTCCTACATAAAGCAAAGATGAATTTCTTGTGGATGGAGAGCACTAAGTGTTTGTCAGTACGAGAGAATAGACCATACTTCTCCAGTGCGTCACGGAAGACCACATTGCATATGGTATGTTCTAATTATGCTCTGTTTGCACTAAACAATACATCCCTTTCTGTGATTTTCAATTTAAACCATTAGAATAATGTATCTTTGTTTTAATCAGAGGTCATTAGGTAAATTATTTGACGGCCTCGAGCGCCGTTAAAAGTTCCTTGCTTGTTTCAGAATACGACGAGAGCCTAAATAAATCGAGATTTATTCTGGCAGTTAGCTAAAATGTAGCATTTAGTTAACATATTTTAATTAATTTGGTGTAGGCGTTCTGCCTTAATTAAAATAAGTGTGTGCCGAATCAACATCTTGCAAGACATTTACTCTGGTTGAATAGGATTTGTATGCAGTCTGTATGTTTTATTGCACAAAATATGAATAGGAGCTTTGCTTGCAGTTATATATATATATATATATATATATATATATATATATATATATGTATATATATATATATATAGTGTGTGTGGGGGGGTGTGGGTATGTTGATAATTCATTATCCCAGTTACACATTGTCCTTTCGTGGGGTTTACACAATTATTTCAATGGTTTAGTCATTGTTTTACTGCTGCTTAAATTGCTCAACAAATATTGAGTGTATCTTGTGCTCTATCGTTCTTTTGTCGTGTTTTGTTTCGTTTAACTTCTTTTGTTAACAAACATTAATCATGGTGTTGTGTATATAGAACCTAGATGTGCTTATGAGATGTGAAAGAATTTCTACGGAATAAGGGACTTTTTATTGCTGCTTAAAGTTATTTAGTTATAATGTAACCATAATATTATCTCAAACTATCATATCGACTGGTATATTTTTGTCCATATAATTATTTCTAACAATATCTTATGGCAACAATTGGTTTCAATCATTTTATAACTAACCATAAACTGTATAGATGAGCATTCGTTTAATCTGATATATCCAGACCGTTTGTTGCCGATGTGATGAGATATGTTTATTTTTCCATTGAGTAACTTTTTTCTCGTTACCCAACGTGCTTGTGTACGCCGCTTCTACTTATGAAGCTGACATTAGTTTTGCACACCTGTATTACAATACATGGACTTTATAATTCACTATTATTGTTATATGAGAATTATTTTTTGTTTAAAACTTCTCTTTTTGACCACAATTGCGAAATTCTCTACTTTCTAGTGACCTCTGGTTTTTTGGCGCCTTACCAGGTTTCTGTCCAGACTGAGTTCATCGTTGTCACATGCGATAACTTGTTTATTGGTGCACTCCTGTCTGAGGTTCCAGACGACAATGTCTTTGACACGGGTTACACGGCAAAAACAGAACTGCAATTGGAGAAAACGAGAGAACGCGTCACCGTCTTGCAACAATCATTCCCAATATGTATATTATTCTCCTGTTTTACTGGTATTTTTATACTAGGACTTCGATATAATTTATTTTAACTGATGGCCTTGGAGCCCCGCCTCGCTGCGCCCTATAATTTCGTCCAGACTTGTTGATATTCGAGCAGCGTTTTGTTGGCCTGTTGGTGCTTTGTGACCTGCTCTTATCTCAATATTTTGGGGGAGTTTCACTGATACTATACATCTGCCAAACTGTTCGGCTGGTGCGCCTAGGTGATTAAGGACTAGGTAGAAACCTAACACTAGGGTGATAGTGCATGGGACAGCTAGATTTTTATTTTCAGTTTGAATAATTTATATCTTACTTACGTTGACGCTTTCATCTTGTAGACTGGTTCAGTTACGCGTTGTATATAATTTGAGTATCTTTGTATTTCTTGTTTTGATATATTTATAAATTTTTGAAATTGCATTATGCGAGTTTTTTAAAGCTCAGTATATAAAGCATACTTGCAATGGACATCTACACTGTATTTTCTTGAGCTAACAGTTAACACTTGTATAACCACTTTGCTTATCATCTTCAACAGAGAAGCGCTTTTGCGAGATAGGTTACTTAGCCTTTTTAACTTATTATTTCTGATTCACAACCACGATTATTTGTATTTGTCATTGATTTATTTGTTTATATACATATTTTTTGAAATAAATGTTTTCATAGTAAAACGCATAAGCAGTTTGCTCTTCAGGACGTCGAGATGAATTCCATGGGTAACTGAGTCAACTCGAGAAATACTCCACATTTTTTTGTGTCCGGACATTACTTTGCCTGCAATTTGCTCACATTAGCCGAAGACTAGTTTATTTGGCTAAAATATGGAAAGAACGCGTGAGGAAATCAAGAAAATTGTGGGCATTCAAGCACTCGTGAATGTTTTTAAGTATTTATGTTAGCTAGCTTTTTTGTATACTTCATTTTTGTATGTATGCATGTATTCATATTCTTACGTATGTACGCAATATCTATGTATGCATGCATGTATGTATTAATGTATGTGCGTTGTTATGTATTTATGTATGTATGTATGTATGTATGTATTTATGCATGCATGTATGTATGTATGCATGCTTTTATATGTATATAGGTATGTATGATTTATGTAGTTATGTATCTATACATGCGTATATTTATGTATGCATACATGTATATATGTATGTATGAATCTATGTATTTATGTTTATATATGTATGTATGTATGCATGCATCATCATCATCATGTCCAGCCACACAAAAGTCAAAAGTGACTAATGCTTCACTGCCATATAACCATAAGGAGTGAAATATGGTATATAAGTGAATTTAGACAAATTATTAGTGAGATTTACGAGAGAGAGAGAGAGGCAGAGAGAGAGAGAAGGAATACCTTGCTACTATGAGTAAATTTATCAGGATAACTCACAGAAATGAGGCAAACTAAACCTCTCCACAACACCATTATAGCCAAGTTAGCATTCGGGCAAAGCCACATCAGCAATACAGTTTCCTTGCGTATTTCACTGTAACACGTCATAAACGAACCAAACATCGCAGCTAACTTTGTCCTACTAAGAAAAGAAAGCGCACGAGGACCCCATCCTGGCTGACGAGTGGGTCCTGTACTACCCAGTTTGGATGTAAGTGACTTCAACTGTTTCTGTCATGTCAAAATCTGCCAACCTTGTTTCTTACACCAATTTGGTGCTGGATGAGAGAACAGAGCTCTACTGGGCAATCTAAATGAGGGCATACGCGAAACTTGACTGAGCCAACGAATTTGATGGAGCTTTATTTGTTTTTCCAATGAGGTGCACATATTGTCAGATAAAAAATACGTCTACGGATGTAAACGTTAGTTATTCGTTGCTGGCAACCAACATGTACTTAGCTTATCAAGCAACGATGATCGAATGCCTGTAAGCATCTCAAATCATCAACTCTAAGAGGCCAAGTTTCACTAGCGTATAGTAAGACTGCGCGTACAGATGCATTGTAAACACGACCTTTAAGGCAAAGTTAAATATTCGCGTTTCTCCATAAATGACGAAGGTTCGAGAAAGCTACTCTAGCTTTCGCGATCCGTATTCTCACCTCGTCGGAAATATTGCCTATTGACTATGTTAAGATCTTCATTCTGCAGTCGCAATGTTGGAGTGAGTGGTGGGTGATGTTGTAACAGTATCTTACATAAAGAGGGTGCGAATTTCAAACGTAAGACGGAACATCAGTTAATCTATTCAAGGTGGCCTGGGCAGCATCCTGATTGTCAAATAATAGTACGATATCGTCCGCATAGTCAAGATCGACTAGTTTATCACCCGGGAGAAATTCTTCCTGAATGTGTGTGAGAGTGTTGTTCATAATAGCATCGATTACAAAATAAAAGAAAAATGGGGGAAAGTGGACAACCTTGACGAACACCACTGCTGGTTGTAAAGTTATGCGTTAATTCGTTGTAGACCTTAACGCGACCAGAAATATTTGTGTAGAGAGCTCGTATAATATTAACAAATTTTGTGGGCACACCGCTTTTCGACAAATAGTGGAATAAAACATTGCGATCCACCGAATCAAATGCACCCTTGAAGTCTAGAAAGACGGCTATTGTGGGACGGTGATATAAATGTCTCTGTTCGAGAACTTGCCTTAACGTAAAAATATTATCTATACAACCTCGTCCTGCGCGGAATCCGGCCTGTTCTTCTCTTGTATGTGATTCACGTGAAGCGCTAAGACGACGTAGGATAATCGAAGCAAATAACCTAGATACGACCGGAGTCAAGCTTATACCACGATGGTTATCGCACGAATTACGATTGCCTTTTTTGAAGATGGGAATGATGGTCGACTCATTCCAATCAAGTGGTACGGTTTCCTCATTCCATATAGTATGAAAAAGTTTGGTCAACGCTCCTGAAATTATATCGCCACCATCCTTAAACAATCCTGGAAGCAAATCATCGGGGCCTGCGGCTTTGCGGCGTTTAAGAGATAGGATTGCATCGCGTACTTCTAACTCGGATGGTTCTTCGGGACTAACATTCCACACTGTTGATGCAGACATGCTTTCGGGAATCGGAACTGACGCGGGTGGCCAAGAAAATTGATCTTTGAAGTGTTCAGCCCACCTGTCAAGACGACTTATTTTATCGGTTATTAAATCGTTGTTACTATCATTTATAGTTTCACTAACTTTTAACTTTCTCGGACCTGTTGCGCGGATAAGTTGGAACAAACAGCGACTATTACCTGACGCGAAAGCTACTTCCATTTCTTCAGCCTTTCTGGTCCAAAAGTTTTCGAGATCGACTTTTAGACTGCGCTTAAGTTGGCGTCTTATATTGCGACGGGTATTATTATGCATGTATGTATATGTATATACGTATGCATGACGTATGTAGTTATGTATCTATAAATGTGTGTTTGTATGCATACATGTATGGATGTATGTATGTATGTATTTATTTATTTATGCGTGTTTGGTTTTACGAGGTAGTATTCGAGACTGGTAGTATGCATGTTCTGCACAAAGAGACGGCTGTCATTCATAATTTAAAAGGGAAACGGGCGTGCGCACCGTTGGTTTTCAGTTAGCTTTAGTAATTCTATCATCCAGCTTAAAAGCCAACAGTTCCTACTTCTTGACTGTTGTAGCGTCTTTTACCCATTCTTAGCTAATGGGTTTTAGCACTATTCTTGGGAATTTGCTCATGTACCTGCATTGAATTGAACGTCTGTTTGTGGCAGATATATATATATTTGCAGACATAAAGATAGATATTTTAATATTAACAAAATTGTTTTGACTGATATAATATACCCATATGGTGTATACACGTATATATATATATATATATATATATATATATATATATATATATATATATGACGGATAGATAGATAATTATAAATGATGTTTGCTTATATGATTATCTGTATATGCTTACGGTATAGTGTGTAGACGTACATATAAATATATATTTATATATAAATAAACATATATTATATACCAAAAGTTAATCGTATGAACCCACTTTGTTGATTCGTTTTCGCGTCAGGAATAGTAAATTTTAATAATCCATTGGTATATTAATTGGAACGTTTATTCGTTTAATAAACTTCAATGCGTATTCATAGTAATTACGCTTTTAATAGTTAGCTAGTCAACATTAGGATGAGACTGAGGGAAGCACCAAATTGAACGACGTTCAAAGCATGCGAATAATATTTTATCAAATTCCTGTCTTCTGATTGAGATAATAATTCATTACAATCGTAAAAGAATAATTGATAACCGAGAGGCAGCTATTGATCCATATAAAATCGAATCCGAATGCTTCTTGAATCGGTCCGTTTGTCATCCCTTATAAAGTATTTTAATCGCACAAGCATTGGGAATACAACAGGGAACACGGGCCATGCTAAGAATATATATATATATATATATATATATATATTTCCGCACCTGAACAATTATAATTAATCGTAAATAATATCTCTGAAAATCATTCAACTCGTCAAAACTTTCAGAGAATAATAAACTGTAAACTAATTCTTATTTAAAATAAATAAGTTTTTAAATTTGTAGAAATGGGATTCACCGTTATTTAATTCGCAGTGGTTAACTTGAGATAAGTACGAAGCCAGATTTTTAACAACTTGCACATTGCGGGCAACTAACGCCAAACAAAGAAACTGATCTGTTATCTATCCTGCAGTGTTGTCGAAGTGTAGAATAAAAGTCGGCTAAAGTGATAACGATTTTCCAGCCAAAATATGCTCTTACAGTGTTGCAAACAAAGATTGGGTGAATTTCCTAAAGATATGAATATTGCTATACGCAAATTTGACAAAAGGACTTACAGATAAACCAAACTAAGTTTCTGTAAAGAATGGTTTTGTAACGGCTCAGATCAATTCGCCGACATATTGCCTAAATGAAATATGTTGGCGAATTGATTTGAGCCGTTACAGTTGAAAATAAAAAGATGCCCCTATTTCTGTTAGACTTGTTTTAAAACGGATTTATATTTTGCCACTATTCAAATTTACTTCGCTTATTCGTTTGCGGTGATGGAAAAATGCAAATGAATTTTTTAGCGATATGCAGATATTTCTTAACTCTTATAATAGATTGGAATACGACCGTTGCAAAACATGTGTTCCCTATAGCGAAGTGTAGGTCCTTTTGCCCGCAGTGGTGCGAGATAGATAAACTTTTTATTAAAGTTTTTAATCTACGTGACATATGTGTTCTTTTGCGGAAATACCGTTGGAGGCTTCACAATTTCTCCAAAATAAGAAAAATAAAGAAGGTTAAATAGTATAATGCTAGAAATTGTCGCATTTAGACACCACTTTTAATAGACAATGAAATTAATGGTAGCCAATTTTTGTTAGAATCTAACTTATACAGGTATTCAATACATATAAATATACAAATCGATATAGGTACACATACATATGCAGAAATAAAAATATAAACAAATATGTTTTCACATGTGATGGTTTTGAGATTTCGCTGGTTTACCGAATTTAATGAAACCGTGAATCTTTGAGGCTAAAATGTATGCACAAATTAACAAAAGCGACATATATAATAAAATGAATGTAGATCCTACAGATAGGATACAATGTGAGATCATGATTTTCAGTAAAATAATCTGTTAAGGATATTAAATACGTATAGAAACTCACTTAGAATAATTGATACGGCTCCACATATGATATCCGATTTAATGAAAGCTCATAATGTAGGCAACCAACATTAAAATTGCAGTTATCCGTGATTCGTCTTATTATATAATTTCCAAATTTTGATTTTGTATTTTTACGACATTTTCTTATATTTAATGGCACAAATTAATAATCGCCTGTAATATGATAGAGAAAATTTCAGAAATAGTATCTAGCATAGTGTTAGGTAAGCTAGACACGATAGGTGGGACCGGATCAACTATTATAAGTGAGTTTCTATGAGTGTTCAATATCCTTAACAGAATTTTTAAAATCCAAGTCAGGATCTAATATTGGAACTGGTGTGTAGAGTCTACGTTGATTTTAACATGAAAGTCGCTCTTGTTAATGTGATTATACCTTTTAACCTCATAGATTCACTGTTTCATTAAACCTGACGGTGAAGCAGTTGATTGTGTGGTGCGATTAAGTTAGTTTACAAAAAACGATACTAAATATTAAAATTTCAAAGTTGTACTTTGTTTATATAGTTATAAGCATTTCTGCCAAATATTTGGACATATTACAATTGAATAGCATGTAGTGACTGGAGAAAAAATTAGTTCATTCGACTTTTCCAGGCAAGTCCTGTGCCTGTGAGTCTGCCTGTGGCGCGAAATGCAAATCTGATTTTTTATATATCGAATTTTTATCGAGGTAAGATCCTATTTAGTCAGCTTTCCCCAATACGCTGATGACGAAAATGGAAGGACGAAGCGCATCTCTGCCAGTTATTTACTCTGGGTTTTCTACTATTAACGACAATGAGGTACAATTGGAGTTGTTTTTTGCTTAAAGTTCGCAAACTTGATTGACTCATCACCGAACGTTCTGTCGTTCACAGTTTAATTCTACAGCCTAAATAATTCATTCCGAAGGCTATAAAAATGATATTTTTGTGGCACTGCATAGAAATTGTTCAGCCGACAGTTCCAGGCAACTAACACTATGGCTATTGTGGTGGTACCCGATACCAACATTAGAGTACCACAATGGTACACGGTACTAACACTATGGTTACCGAGTCGGTACGTGGTATCAACACGATGGATTTCAATGTATGCTATAGTTCACCAAAATTGAGAATTAAAACTATTTCTGAACACCAGTTACTCCATTAAATCCATACACTCTGGCCTTGATCGATGTTATACCGAGTCTTTGAAGGGTACCAGCAATATCGATCTAGGCCAGTGTGTAGATTTACTGGAGTAACAGGTGTTCCAGGCAAGTCAAGTTCGTGTGAGTCTACATTGGGTGAGAAATGCAAGTGTGAATTTCTGCATCTTGTATTTGCATTGTAGTTTGATTTTATTTATCCAGTTTCTCGTTGTGCACTGATGATGATCACGGAAGGCCAAAACGAATCAGCACGTATGTCTGGCTTGCGTTTTTCTTTGTTGTGCGGAGATTAAATACAACGTGGTTGTTGTTTAGCCCGAGCTCACAAACTTGGAATAAATAACCTTTAATTATTCGTGCAACAAATGGTTCTTTATTTGTACATTCTACAAATTTGTGGCACACTTTGCACAAATGTTATACTTGCGTCGGCAAATGTATTGAGCAATTGTAATTTCCAGACAAGTGGGTATAAGAAAACGTTTCGTTGGAAATACTATGTTCACAAGATTTCGTATGAAAGAAAACTTATTTGAGGCAACTTTGGATGAAAAGCGCAAAACCGACTTCCAACACGTTGTAAACACATTTCAATTCGACAATGGTTTTCATTTAACTGGCAAGTTCTATCGATCATCAAGAAAGAGAGAAACGCGTCAGTAACCGTCACCGAAGATGATTCAACTATGTTTTACGACAGATTAAATGCAAGAGAATCGGTGTATATCTGAAGTTTCCGAATCTCATTTATAGAAATCTTATCACAACACGTGCTATCAGAATTTTTTTATTTTATTGCCTATTTACTGCAACGAAGGCTGTAAACATTTCTTCTCGCCGATGCAAACAAATGGTGCAGCCGACATTCACGTTCAAATTCACTGTATTTGAGACTATTCAGAGCGAAATCGCTAATATTATATTCTGTAACTTCTACTTGCATTGCGGTACGATCTAAGTGGAAGTGTGTGCCGTAGCGGTCTGAAGGCGATAATGCATAGTCGAAGCTCATTTCTACGTGTAATTGACAGTAATTTTACTTTGCTTTGCGACCGATTAAATATATTGGGTCTAGAATTTTATTTGAAGCCAGGAAACTTAATTTAAATAACTTTTATGCTCCAGTTCAGTCAATGATTGTTTAATAGTATATCATACACAAGCCTGGCGAAAGTTGTAAAAATGTAATTTCCGTAACTGGAAAAATATTGCACAACCGATATTATCAGACATGTTCAGGGTTTGTGACAATATTTGAGGTTAGATCTGACAAACTGATTATTCTTAACCTGTTGACGCATTAATCTTTGACCCTTGTAGGTCAGTTTGCTTTCATTGCTTGACGATGATCATGAGAAAAAGAACTGAGTCTCTATCTGTGACCGATTTTAATTCTGCTATGTTTTGCGACAAGTTTTATCCAAAGGAATTGGTCTATACTTCAAGCGCGGAATTCGGATTTAAATCAAAGTTATCACCACCCGCGCAATCAAGGACTTCTTTATTGTATATCTTAATAAAGTTCCGCAAAACCTGAAAGAATGTTAATCACTTGAAAGCAGAGAAAATTTACTGCTCACAATTCCAATCAAGTACAGTGCGTGCAAGACTATTTGGTTAAAGAAGCGCAAATCTGATTTGCAACAACTTGTCCACTTGACTTATGATATGAGGATGATCATGGAATGTGGATAAACGAATTTAGTGTGACTGACGGAACATTCTTTCATTTAAACGAACATTGGTTGCGCGAGCTGTGATAAGTGTTATAGTCAAGGTTGCGATCTTGATATAAGCACCTGACCCATTAATTACTTATATGTCAGTATAAACTAAGAATTGTATAGTGTAGAAAAGGCAATTCATTCAGTAAAATTGCCTTTTCTACACTATAAAATTATTAGTTTATACTGACATATGTAAGTAACTAATGGGTCAGGTGCTTATATGAAGACCGTAACCTTGATAATAATAATGGTAAATTTCTTTGTTCCACAATTAGTTTAAAGAAAGTTATTGGAGTTTATGTCATACTCACTAAATTGATTTATAGACATTTCATCATTAATAGCGTAATCAGTGGTTGTTCGATTGTATAAAATATATGCGTGTAGTGAAACCTGCAAAAGTGTTTTGCAGACGACTTTTAATATATAAGAACAGTACATGGGAAACACTTTAAGATGAGATTTGTAAATCTGATTTAAAATATTTTGTATAGGAATTGCGGTTTGATTCTCGTCCGTTTGATTTCCGTCGAGCTTTGACGATGATTACGGTATGTTGGAATGCATTAGTACCTGGTACTGACAACAATCTGTGAGTGTTGCGCTAAAGATAAAAAAAACAAAATAATCGATTGTTATTCGATTGCACGAACTTGATTTAAAATATATTGTCACCACACCTGCAGTCCAATACAGTTTAACTTTGTATCGTTTAAACGAGTGACGAGAGTGACAAAAATGTTGTGTTTACGATTGCATAGAAATTGAGCGGTTGACTATTCGATTCAAGTACGGTGTGTACGAGACTTCTTGCGATGGGAACATCGAATCTGAGTTTCCACAGTTTGTATATGAATTGTAGTTTGATCCTCGTTTGTCATTTTGTCGTCGTGGTCTGAAGATTATCATGAATAGTCAGATCGCTTCACTTGATGTGACTGAGGGCAGTATTCCTACTTTCTGCGACTGGTTAAATTCAAAGTGATTCTTGCTTAATTTAAGATCGATAATTTGATATAAAGAAATGTTATAATCCTGCAAAAACCATGACTGGTTGTTCCTGCAGTTTTAATTTTTATGGCAAAAACTGCTAAAATGCCATATTTATTACCATATAGAAATTCTGTAGCAGAAATTTCCGCTGAAATACATTTCAAGTACAACTTAGTTTTAGACAAGCAGATCTTACTTTCCGTAGACTTCATCGGCATTACTTACTTTGTGACATGCTCTGGGGATGACCATGGAAGGTCAAATGAGCTAGTATATGCGATTGACGGCGCTTGATCTCTGTTAACATTGGATTGGTATCTGTCCTAAGCTCACAGGCATGGTATAATTTTAAAGATATTCTGTAGCCGAATCCTCTGGTGAGGAACAAGCATATAAGACAATTTGTGGTGAAAACCACGGATCTGAATTTTCTCACATTTTTTCTTTATTGAGGTTTGATCCTTGCCTGTCAGTTATGCGTAAAGATTGATAAAGATTACGGAAATTGATAACAAGAAACTAGAGTGACATTTACCTCTACGAGTCCCGCATAGATTCTACTCGACAGAAAATGTCGGTAGCACGATTTGTATGCAGTCCGAAACATTAACTGTCTGCAGTTGTCACCATATATATATATATATATATATATATATATATATATATATATATATATATATATATATATATATATATATATATATAAGGCAATACAATCTTTTTAAATCGTTGATTGCGCGGGTGGTGGTAACAATACTTTAAATCAAGTTTGTGGGCTTTAAGTAAACACCAATCCCATTGTATTTAACCAGTCGTCGAACAACATAGCAAAACAGTTAAATACTGTTTGTTGCGGAGAACTAATATATATGCAAGTATGTATTAGGTGTTGCGCACCTAGAAATAAATAAGTCCAATCATGACCAGCATGAACGGAATTTATAATCCCGTATGCACATTAATTTAAATCAAGTTTGCGCGCTTGAAGTAAACACCAATCCCATTGTATTTAACCAGTCCTCGAACAACATAACAAAACTACTGCCAGTCGCAACACACTGAGGCGTTTCGACTTTCCATGATCATGATGAGAGTACGAAGGAAAACTGACTAGCGAGGATCAAACCGCGTTGCATATATATGGAAAGAAAAATTAGATATGCGGCCCTCACCTCTAGTAGTCTTGCATAAATTGTACGTGACTGGAAATGTCGGTTGCATAATATCTATGCAGTTACGAACATTAGCGAAAGTTTTTCTATGTTGTTCGAAGACCGGTTAAATAAAATGGGATTGGTGTTTACTTCAAACTCGCAAATTTGATTTAAAGAATTGTTATTAAACAAGCCAATCCTAGGTACAACTTGAGTGATTTGAATGAAATATAACATGGTTCATCCGTATTCTAATTTTATTCCTGGCGTTGGTTTGAGGTTATGAAGAGTGTATCTGATTTGTTGGACTCCCCACTCTATAATATGAGGACGACTTAAAATACTTCATTTCACGCGGGGAGTATAAAACATGTTGTCTTACGGATGTTAATTGTAAATTCATTTTCAGCAATTCTAGTTTCACTTATTGGTTGTAAATATAAGTTTTGGGAATGCACACACATATAAAAAGGTGGCACGCACATATCAAATGTAAGGTCGGTCAAAAGTATAAATGATATTGCTGGAGGAAATATTGCACTTAATTCATTAGATTGTTTGTAAGACTTGTGGTTTACAGTGGAAGGAAGATAGATTCCGAGAATGAAATCCGAAATATATCCAAAGAACAAAACAACTGTAACACCACCTGTGTTAGTCAAAACGAAGATCAGTTAACTTCTGTTGGCTTACTGGATTCGTGGCCAGTCGAGTATAATATCGATTTTGAGGAACTTTTAAAAGCTCAGACTATGCGACTGTTATTTTTTATGTGAGACTTCGCATATGAATAACAATTTTTCTTACTTTGTATTGTGCATAAATGTGGAATTCGTTATATTGTCTGGATGCCTCGTTTGCAATATCTGCTAGGCAATAGCGGATTTTGCTGCAAGTGCCAGGCCTTTTTAAATCAATTTCAGCAGTAAATATTGTTGGATTCTTTTTATTAATTACTTTTGCGTATGTCCAATATATGTGCTACGGCACATACAAGCACAATTGTAGACTACAAAAGGCTTTGAGTGAATTGGCAAATAACCCATGGCATCCAATCCAATGATTATCTGAGTGCTGTATGTGATGTTAACCTTAGTACTAGAGAGATCCGCTTTTGTGATTCTACTTAAAAGCCGTGCAATTATTGAGGTTTGTAGGTTGCCTCAAAATAAAAAGGTTAGGAAAATATTTTTGTTGGTATCCTCTTTAATAAGAATTGGACGTGGTTTGATGTTGATATCTATGAACCGCTGCGAGTAGTTGTTGATTAACAAAAACATCTTCAGATAGCCGAGTTCTTTCCCAATCTCGTGTTCATAAAGCCTTATCAGATTTGGTTTGCTAGGTTGTTAATAAGTTTCTTTTGTGAGATTTTGGTACGCTAATTTCTTAATGGATGTATTGTCCCGGAAGTGTAAATTGTCTATGTATTTTCAGTGTTAAATCACCATTTACTTCTCAAGTCAGTTGGATATCCACAGTTTCTTGTCTTCTTCTACCTCGTGAGAGATTATTATGTATGAATTAGAATTATTTTCTTTTTTTATTTTAAAGGCCGGGTTTGCTGCGGCTTGGATTAACAATAGTAGATCAGCTGCATACCTTTTGTAAAGTATGCACAGGTCAATTATATTTTTCAGGCTTGTCTGCTCAAGATGATGCAAATATACTTCTCCTAGGACATGTACAATTCGGCTTCCAATAATTACACAGTTGATTTCTCGAAAATATCTTCCTACTAATGAAATTGTCACGTTTTTTGCACATGCTAGTATGAGGTCTTTGAAGTCATTGGTTTCTATTCGAAAATCTTGAAATTCCTTCGTAATTAGTCCACTAAAGTTAAGCATTGATTTTCCGAGTGGTATGTTTGCATATAAAATAAAAAATCAATTGAAGCCATTTCGTTTTCTAGGACTTGCTAGCTCGAAAGAGTCCTTTATGATATTTGTGTTTGAGACGTTTCATAATGATTGAAATAACTTGCAGAGAAACTTAGGTGGATTAATTTGCTGTACGCTAGTCGTTGACACAATAGGTCGCATGATATGAGATATAAAGGGTGACATGGTTTTGTGAATTTCGAGTTTCCATTCAATCTTGCTGGGTATTTCCTGACTAGTTTCGCTTTTTTCTAAGTCTTGTTTTGGTTTCGGAAATTAGCATTTGAAGACAAAACACGATTCTCCATGTATTCAAAATAACAACATTTCTTAAATGAAAAGTTTTTTTGTGAAACTGGGATAATTGAAATTACCTGATCTGCGTTTTGACTAACGCAGTTTTTTGTTGTTCCAGTAGTTTTCTTACTTTACCAAAACCTTTCGGCTGTATTTATCGGCAGTCTTCTTCATTTGGTCCATCCTTACTAGTTTTAGAGATCAAACTAACGAAGCAAACGCCTTATTTCCTCTGGCCATATTACTTATACTTCAGAGGCACATGTGTGTGTGTATTTCCGTAACTATTTTCTTCATCTAACTAAGTGAGACTAAAGTGGCTAAATAAGAATTTACCACTTGCATGCGTTAACTATTTGTTTTATACACTTCATGTAAAATTACGTAATTGAAATTACTCTCACATTTTCCGGTGGGCTTATTGTTCAAATAGTGGCTATTCAATTATTAAGAATATAGCCTTTCTAAATTTACACCTCTAGCTACTTATTTGATTTTAGAAATCTTAGCGATTTAAACACTTATTTTTGTGTCTTGCACCCCCCATTCTACCTATTGAGATCATTCTAATAATATAACATTTCAAGTATTTAGAATTTATAGTAAGTCTGACGCGAGCAACGGGTAAATTAATATCTTTTGAATGTAGTTTCATTTAGATTTACGTACATGTGTATCAATTATAGTTAACTGAATCTTTTTAGTTATGTATAAACATACACATGCACCTGCGTAAAGTGCACATACTTAATGCTATGCCAATAACTGTTATTAAAAAATCTATTCTGGGTAAAACCTGAGTGGTTTCAATTGAAATTTAACACGTGCATTGATCATTCGGAATTCTATTTTTATCACTTATAATGGCATTTGTTTATGTCGAGTGTTTCTGAATTATTGGTCCCCCCACCACCAGACAATGTGAAGGCAATTTCAGTTACGTCATTTTACATGTAGTGTATAAAACAAATAGTCTAGCGCATGCAAATAGTAAATTCTTATTCAGCACTTTAGTCTCACTTAGTTAGATGAACATAATAGTTACAGAAATGCACACAAAAATGTGGCACGCGAATATCTAGTGAAAGATCAGACTGAAGTATAAATAATATGGCCAGAGGAAACAACGCGCTTGCTTCAATAGCTTGATCTCTAAAACTAGTGAGCATGGACCAATAGAAGAAGACTGCCGATAAAGGCAGCCGAAATATTTTGTTGAAGAAAGAAAACTACAGGAACAACAAAAAACTGCATTAGTCAAAACGCAGACCAGGCAACTACCTTGCTGTTTTACAGTTAAATACTGTTTGTTGCGAAGAACTAATATATATGCAAGTATGTATTAGGTTTTGCGAACCTAGTAACAAATTAGTTCAGTTGTGACCAGAAGGATAAACCAAAGGCAGCATGAACGGAAAGTATAATCTCATGCACATTCGTTTCGTGCTTACTGGCGACTCATCAGTAGGAGCCGGTATTACGCCCTTTAACCACTATATATTTGGTAGAAAAATGTGGAATAATAGGACGGTACAATCTCCTAGACGAATGTGTAAACCTGTAATAGTGAAGCTAACATAATCTAAAGTCAACGACAATGCGACTTCAATGCTAACTCACACGATACAATATATGTACCGAGTTTGTAAAGGATACTAACACTTTGGCTATTGTGTTAGTAACTGATAACTTTTTTTGAAATCGATGAGTACCGGATACTCACACTATGGTTTCCGAGTTGGTATATGATACCAACCTGACGGATATAAATTTATGCTAAAGTTCACCCAAATTGAGAATTACAACAATTTCCGAACACCTGTTACTCCAGTTAAACCATACACTCTGGCATTCATCGATATCAGTTATCACATTTCGCGGTAAGCATGACATCATTCAATTCAATATATTACAGTTAAATACTGTTTGTTGCGAAGAGCTAATATATATGCAAGTATGTATTAGGTTTTGCGAACCTAGTAACAAATTAGTTCAGTTGTGACCAGAAGGATAAACCAAACGCAGCATTAACGGAAAGTATAATCTCATGCACATTCGTTTCGTGCTTACTGGCGACTCATCAGTAGGAGCCGGTATTACGCCCTTTAACCACTATATATTTGGTAGATGAATGTGGAATAATAGGACGGTACAATCTCCTAGACGAATGTGTAAACCTGTAATAATGAAGCTAACATAATCTAAAGTCAACGACAATACGACTTCAATGCTAACTCACACTATATAATATATATACCGAGTCTGTAAAGGATACTAACACTATGGCTATTGTATTAGTAACTGATACCTTTTTTGAAATCGATGAGTACCGGATACTCACACTATGGTTTCCGAGTCGGTACATGATACCAACCTGACGGATATAAATTTATGCTAAAGTTAACCCAAATTGAGAATTACAACAATTTACGAACACCTGTTACTCCAGTTAAACCATACACTCTGGCCTTCATCGATATCAGTTATCACATTTCGCGGTAAGCATGACATCATTCGATTCAATATATTACAGTTAAATACTGTTTGTTGCGAAGAGCTAATATATATGCAAGTATGTATTAGGTTTTGCGAACGTAGTAACAAATTAGTTTAGTTGTGACCAGAAGGATAAACCAAAGGCAGCATGAACAGAAAGTATAATCTCATGCACATTCGTTTCGTGCTTGCTGGCGACTCATCAGTAGGAGCCGGTATTACGCCCTTTAACCACTATATATTTGGTAGATGAATGTGGAATAATAGGACGGTACAACTTCCTAGACGAATGTGTAGGTCTGTAATAGTGAAGCTAACATAATCTAAAGTCAACGACAATGCGACTTCAATGCTAAATCACACGATATAATATATATACCGAGTCTGTAAAGGATACTAACACTATGGCTATTGTGTTAGTAACTGATAACTTTTTTTGAAATCGATGAGTACCGGATACTTACACTATGGTTTCCGAGTGGGTACATGATACCAACCTGACGGATATAAATTTATGCTAAAGTTCACCCAAATTGTGAATTACAACAATTTCCGAACACATGTTACTCCAGTTCAACCATACACTCTGGCCTTCATCGATATCAGTTATCACATTTTGCGGTAAGCATGACATCATACAATTCAATATATTACAGTTAAATACTGTTTGTTGCGAAGAGCTAATATATATGCAAGTATGTATTAGGTTTTGCGAACGTAGTAACAAATTAGTTCAGTTGTGACCAGAAGAATAAACCAAAGGCAGTATGAACAGAAAGTATAAACACATGCACATTCGTTTCGTGCTTACTTGCGACTCATAAGTAGGAGCCGGTATTACGCCCTTTAACCACTATATATTTGGTAGATGAATGTGGAATAATAGGACGGTACAATTTCCTAGACGAATGTGTAAGTCTGTAATAGTGAAGCTAACATAATCTAAAGTCAACGACAATGCAACTTCAATGCTAACTCACACGATATAATATGTATACCGAGTCTGTAAAGGATACTAACACTATGGCTATTGTGTTAGTAACTGACACCTTTTTTGAAATCGATGAGTACCGGATACTCACACTAAGGTTTCCGAGTGGGTACGTGATACCAACCTGATGGATATAAATTTATGCTAAAGTTCACCCAAATTGAGAATTACAACAATTTACGAACACCTGTTACTCCAGTTAAACCATACACTCTGGCCTTCATCGATATCAGTTATCACATTTCGCGGTACGCATGACATCATTCAATTCAATATATTACAGTTAAATACTGTTTGTTGCGAAGAGCTAATATATATGCAAGTATGTATTAGGTGTTGCGAACCTAGTAACAAATTAGTTCAGTTGTGACCAGAAGGATAAACCAAAGGCAGCATGAACGGAAAGTATAATCTCATGCACATTCGTTTCGTGCTTACTGGCGACTCATCAGTAGGAGCCGATATTACGCCCTTTAACCACTATATATTTGGTAGATAAATGTGGAATAATAGGACGGTACAATTTCCTAGACGAATATGTAAGTCTGTAATAGTGAAGCTAACATAATCTAAAGTCAACGACAATGCGACTTCAATGCTAAATCACACGATATAATATATATACCGAGTTTGTAAAGGATACTAACACTATGGCTATTGTATTAGTAACTGATACCTTTTTTTGAAATCGATGAGTACCGGATACTCACACTATGGTTTCCGAGTTTGTACTGATGGGTCGCCAGTAAGCACGAAACGAATGTGCATGAGATTATACTTCTCCGTTCATGCTGCCTTTGATTTATCCTTCTGGTCACAACTGAACTAATTTGTTACTAGGTTCGCAAAACCTAATACATACTTGCATATATATTAGGTCTTCGCAACAAAACAGTATTTAACTGTAATATATTGAATTGAATGATGTCATGCTTACCGCGAAATGTGATAACTGATATCGATGAAGGCCAGAGTGTATGGTTTAATTGGAGTAACAGGTGTTCGGAAATTGTTGTAATTCTCAATTTGGGTGAACTTTAGCATAAATTTATATCCATCAGGTTGGTATCATGTACCGACTCGGAAACCATAGTGTTAGTATCCGGTACTCATCGATTTCAAAAAAGTTATCAGTTACTAACACAATAGCCATAGTGTTAGTATCTGTTACAAACTCGGTATATATATTATATAGTGTGAGTTAGCATTGAAGTCGCAATGTCGTTGACTTTAGATGATGTTAGCTTCACTATTACAGGTTTACACATTCCTCTAGGAGATTGTACCGTCCTATTATTCCACATTCTTCTACCAAATATATAGTGGTTAAAGGGCGTAATACCGGCTCCTGCTGATGAGTCGCCAGTAAGCACGAAACGAATGTGCATGAGATTATACTTTCTGTTCATGCTGTCTTTGGTTTATCCTTCTGGTCAAAACTGAAATAATTTGTTTCTAGGTTCGCAAAACCTAATACATACTTGCATATATATTAGTTCTCACCTCTAGTAGTCTTGCATAGATTGTACGTGACTGGAAATGTTAGATGCAAAATGTCTATGCAGTCAAGAACATTAGCTGTTTGTGGCTTTCGCTACACACATATATTGACAATACAATTAAAATACAATTGATTGCGCGGGTGGTAGTAATAATTCTTTAAATCAAGTTTGTGAGCTCGAATCCCATTGTATTTAACCAGTCGTCGAACAACATAAAAAAACTACCGCCAGTCGCAACGCACTGACGCATTTCGACCTTCCATGATCATCATCAGAGTACAACGGAAAACTGACTAGCGAGGATCAAACCGCATTGCATATATATATGGAAAGCAAAATTAGATATGCGGCTCTCACATCTAGTAGTCTTGTGAATAGTTAGTTAAACTTAGAAACTAAAAATTTATTTCTTACGTTGTGCAAACAAATATTTAACAGGCATGAGAATCTAGTAGCAAGATCTAATTAAATAATAATTAAAACCTTTCAAATATAAGGTATGTTTTTGTCCACTTATAAGCAACCGTATTTCGTAGAACGACAATATTAGTTCGTCCGTAGTAATTACCAATTTATTTCAATGCAATTTAATTTTTAAACAAAGCGAATTATCCCAAGTAACTAGGTTTTTCTTGTGCTATTTATTCATATACATTTATTAAATTAGCATGTATAATTTTCGGATAATAATTTGAAATCATTATATTTCATTTCTAGGGCATCTAAAGAATACATCATTAAAGAGTGACATAAGTAAATGTGCTCAATATATACGGTACGTGGATGATATATTTCTTGTCCTGAAGAACAGGTCGCAATCACGAACATTGCTTCAAAGTTTCAACAAAGCACATAAGAATATCGGCTTCACGTCAGAGCACGAGAAAGATGACTGTCTGCCTTTCCTAGATGTACTATTAAAGAAAGAAACTAATGGTAAATAAACTAGAAAAATTTACCATAAACCAACATGGTCTGCACAGTATTTGCATTAGAGCAGTTTTTTGCCGATTCAGTATAAATTATCAACAGTTCGTGGCTGCTTATCAAGAATTGACAGGTTGGTTAGTCAAAATTCAAAAGAAAACGAATATAATTAAGCAATTAAAGATTTAATGTCTAATGGCTATTCTAGACAATTAATTGAATCAATTATTAAAAGGAGAATTAAACAGAAACAGACGTATTACGGGCCAGAAATGTAAACAGTCTACTTGAACATCCTATTTAAGGGGGATGCAGTTTCCCGAATGGCACAAACAAAAGTTGAAGCAGCACTAACACGCACATTTAATGCAGCTAAACTACAAGTGTTATTTATGATAACACACTTGCATTTACCAGCAATCAAAGAGAAACAGCCGTTAATGTCGATATCAAATATTATTTGCCAATATACATGCGTAAGTTGTCGATCAACTTACGTAGGCCGATCGACCAGACGGTACTCGAATGGGAGAACATTGTAAATTAAACGCCTGTTTTAAATCAAATGGTGAATACACGTCTGCTATTGCGCAACGCATCATCGAAACATCGCACGTATGTTCTCCAGCATTCAAAATAATTACTAAATGCAATAACAAAAGGGAGCTAGCAACATACGAAGCCTTATGGATAAAAAAATTGCAGCCGGATTTATGCAAGCAGAAGGAGCATGTTCAGGCATTGAGATTGACCTAAATTAGGCGCACGCAATTCATTGGTTTCCGTATTTTCACTTTTTCTCTATGTTTAAATATTTATATCTTGTTTTTCTTTCCAATTTATATATAAAGATATGTTCATTGGTAGATACTTGAGGAGATAATGAGAAAGAAATGTTTCTTGTATCAGATAAAATTTCTTTTTGTTTTCGCACAAATGAAGTGTACAATGAATATAATTATATATTTTCATCTATAACTTCATATACATAAATTTATCAAACTAATGCACCTAGATTTCTATATATATATATATATATATGTATATATATATATATATATATATATATATATATATATATATAGATATATATAAATATTCTTTTGAAATGCGAGCTTTAATAAAATTCATTGTACCCTTCCTGCGTGCAAAAACAAAAAGAAATTTTATCAGATATAAGAAAATTTTCTTTCTCATGGTTTACTCAAATATCTACTCAGGAACATATCTTTATATATAAAATAGAAAGCAAAACAAGATAGAAATATGTGAACAAAGAGAGTGTGAAAAATAGAAACCAATCAAATTGCGTGCTTCTTCTGCTTACATAAATCCGGCTGCAATTTGTTTATCCATAAGGCTTCGTATGTGGCTAGCTCCCTTTTGTTTTTGCATTTAGTAATTTCTTTGAATGCTACGCCTGGAGAACATACGTGCGATATTTCGATGATGTGTTGCGCAATAGCAAACGTGTATTCACCATTTGATTTAAAACAGGCGTTTAAGTTGCAATGTTCTCTCATTCGAGTAATTAACCGTCTGGTCGATCGGCCTACGTAAGTTGATCGACAACTTGCGCATGTATATTGGTAAATAATATTTGATATCGACATTAACGGCTGTTTCTCTTTGATTGCTTGTAAAGGCAAGTGTGTTACCCTAATTAACACTCGTAGTTTGGCTGCATTAAATGTGCGTGTTAATGCTGCTTCAATTTTCTTTTGTGCCATTCGGGAAACTGCATCCCCCTTAAATGGGATGTTTAGGTAGACTGTTTTATTTTCTGGCCCATAATACGTCTGTTTCTGGTTAATTCCCCTTTTAATAATTGATTCAATTAATTGTCTGGGATAGCCATTAGACATTAAATCGTTAATTGCTTTATTATATTCATTTTCTTTAGAATCTTGACTAACCAACCTGTCAATTCTTGAAAAGCAACCACGAACTGTTGATAATTTATATTGAAATGGCACAAAACTGCTGTAATGCAAATACTGTGCAGACCATGTTGGTTTATGGTAAATTGTTCTGTTTAATTTACCATTAGTTTCTTTCTTTAATAGTACATCTAGGAAAGGCAGACAGTCATCTTTCTCGTGCTCTGACGTGAAGCCGATATTCTTATGTGCTTTGTTGAAACTTTGAAGCAATGTTCGTGATTGCGACCTGTTCTTCAGTACAAGAAATATATCATCCACGTACCGTATATATTGAGCACATTTACTTATGTCACTCTTTAATGATGTATTTTCTAGGTGCCCTAGAAAAATCTCAGCCAACACTGGAGATAAGGGGCTTCCCATTGCGACACCATCAGTCTGTTTGTAGATGCTTCCATTAAAACGAAATCGTACGTCTTTCGTGCATAATAAGATAAGCTTGCGTAGAGTTTGACCTGGCACCGGCGATGGTAATATATCGTGTTCTACCGCTTTGACTATAATGTCAATGGTTTCATCAATTGGAACATTTGTAAACAAAGACGTAACATCAAAAGATACCATAATCTTGTTTTTAACATTTATATCTTGAATTTTGTTTACAAACTCAAACGAATCGGCAACCGAATGATTACCTAGTAGTTTACGTAATGGTTCGAGTAAACGAACTAGCCATTTAGCTAGTGCATGAAACGGAGAATTTACCATTGATAAAATTGGCCTCATAGGACAACCTCTTTTGTGTGTTTTTGGTAATCCGTACATTATTGGTGTAGATGATCCAACTGGCTTGAGCTTCTGTGCAGTGGCCTCATCAATAAAACCGGCATCTGTCAAAATCTTAATTTCATTTATCACTTTGCGCTCCACCTTGTCTATTTCATCTGATTTATCGTCTAGACGTGTGAATTTTGTATTGTCCTTTAACACGTTTTCCATCTTATGTAGGTAGTCAGATTTGTCCATTATAGCAACGTTCTTGCCTTTATTAGCGCGTAGTATATTTATGTCTGCATTTCTGCTGATACCTCTAAGCGTATTTAGATGCTGCTTTGTCAACGCATGCTGCTCTGCGCATTTAGACGATTTCAGATGTGAAGCCTGATCAACTAGTGTAGCCTTGAACCAATTTTTATAATCAATACTGGTAGGCTCCAAGTCAGCTGTTTGTTCAAATAACAATTCAAATGCTGCTTCTAAATCAACATCGCATTTATTAGAAGGATGTATTCCACAATTTCGGCCCATCGATTGTGCCTCCATTGTTAGCTGATTGATTGGCACTTTTGATAAGTTAAGCACACGGTTATCAAGATCGGTCGTTATTAAATCACACAAAACTCCAGGTTTTACATCTTTTTCTAATTTGTTCAAAATTCTTGCTTTATCTTTCCTCATAACTGTCGGCAAAAACATCAAAAATTTCATTCTTGCAAAAAGACTTAGTTCATCTAATACACAAGATACACACCCAATTCTTGCCTGTAGCACTGCTTCATCTTCCTTCAACTGCTCAATTTTAGAATACGCCAACCTTGTAAGATTTCTTCGGTTGACTCGTAGTTTTGACTTTCGTAAACTGCGTACCAAATCACCTGGGAACCGTAATTGTTTAATACACTGATAATAATGTTCTTTCCACAATGACGTTCTTTGCGCTCTACACTTTAACGTCACTAGTTCATCTAGTTTTCTGAAAGATTCTTTTGAAATGCGAGCTTTAATAAAATTCATTGTACCCTTCCTGTGTGCAAAAACAAAAAGAAATTTTATCAGATATAAGAAAATTTTCTTTCTCATGGTCTTCTCAAATATCTACTCATGAACATATCTTTATATATAAATTGGAAAGCAAAACAAGATAGAAATATGTGAACAAAGAGAGTGTGAAAAATAGAAACCAATCAAATTGCGTGCGTCACATCCAGTTCAAGCTCAATGCTTGTACGTGCTTCTTCTGCTTACATAAATCCGGCTGCAATTTGTTTATCCATAAGGCTTCGTATGTGGCTAGCTCCCTTTTGTTTTTGCATTTAGTAATTACTTTGAATGCTACGTCTGGAGAACATACGTGCGTTGTTTCGATGATGTGTTGCGCAATAGCAGACGTGTATTCACCATTTGATTTAAAACAGGCGTTTAAGTTGCTATGTTCTCTCATTCGAGTAATTAACCGTCTGGTCGATCGGCCTACGTAAGTTGATCGACAACTTGCGCATGTATATTGGTAAATAATATTTGATATCGACATTAACGGCTGTTTCTCTTTGATTGCTGGTAAAAGCAAGTGTGTTACCCTAATCTAATATATATATATATATATATATATATATATATATATATATATATATATATATATATCTGCAGTAGATTGAGTACACTAAAAAGTAATTCTTTCATTAAAATACGTCGCAACGAAAAGTCCTGTACAATTGCGCATGGTTAAAGTCAACTTTTTCCCTCGGGTACAGAGAAAATTTAAGTATTGGATATATTGACAGCGGTGAATTGATAATAATAAATCTTAAATTGCAACCAGCTTTTAATTATTATTTTACATGTGTGTAATTGAATATATATATATATATATATATATATATATATATATATATATATATATATATATATATATATATATATATATATATATGAAATCTGTAGTATATCGAGTACACTAACAAGTATTCTTTTCATTTTATTTGTATGTGCGTAGATATATGCATTTATAAAAATTACTTTTATCAGATGTGAACACCGTTTCTTATCTTTGATTTTTAAAATATCTAAACATGAACATATCTTTATGTGTATATATATTGCGCTGTTACCAAGTGAAGAACACAAATTTGCGCGACAAGATGAAACGAATGACTGCACTCGGAAAATGCGAACAAATGGTTAACTCTCAAGCCATCAATACAATAATGACCAGGTCTCCAACATCACTTTTCAATACAGAGAGAATGACCTTTACATGCAAACAGGCACACACAGACACAAACGCATACATACCGGGTGTATTGTGCACATTTACTTATGTCACTCTTTGATGATATGATCTCAAGATTACCTAGGAAAATCTCAACCAACGTTAGAGATAGGGGCTCTCCATTGCCACAATATCAGTCTGTGTATAATTAATTGAACATTGGTTGCGCGGTTGGTGATAACGATTATTATAGTCAAGGGTGCGATCTTGATATAAGCACCTGATCCATTAATTTCTTACATATGTCAGTATAAACTAAGAATTGTATAGTGTAGAAAAAGGCAATTCATCTAGTAGACCGGTTTCGTCCATATTGGGAACTAATCATGTACTGGCCAGGAATTGCTGCTTTTCAAGAATTGACAGATTAAAAGAAAACAAATATAATAAAGCAATTTACGATTTAATGTCTAATGCTTTTCCTAGACTATTAAATGAAACAAACATTAAACAGGGAATTAAACAGAAACAGACGTATTACGAACAAGAAAAGAAAACAGTCTACCTGAACATCCCATTTAAGGATGCAGTTTTCCGAATAGCATTAAAGTAATTTGAAGCGGCATTAACACGCACATTTAATACAGCTAAAAACAATAAAAGATAAACAGCCATTTATGTCGACAGAAAATATTATTTACCAATATACATGCGCAGGTTGACGATCAACTTACGTAGGCCGATCGACCAGACGGTTACTTACTCGAATAAGAGAACATCGCAACTTAAAGGCCTGTTTTAAATCAAATGGTGAATACACGTCTGCAATTGCGCAACAAATCATTGAAAAATCACACGTATGATCTCCAGGCGTAGCATTTAAAATAATTACTAAATGGAACACCAAAAGGGAGCTAGCCACATACGAAGCCTTATGGATAAACAAATTGCAGCCGGATTTATGCAAGCAGAAGAAGCATGTTTAGGCATTGAGCTAGGACTGCAGGTGACGCACGTAATTGATTTATTTAATTTTTTCACTCTGTCTGTGGTTACATATTTCTATCTTGTTTTGCCTTCCAATTGATATATAAAGATATGTCCATTTGTAGATACTTGAGGAGAAAATGAGAAAGAAGCGTTTCTTGTATCTGATAAAATTTGGTTTAATATTTGCACATGGCTGGAACATTTTAAAAACATGCCATAAAAGACATCCATTATACTGATATTTCGATGTTTAAAAGAGATTTCGTCTGTTATAAAATTGTATTAAGTTGAGTGAATTTGTTTACATTTTTACAATTATTTATGCGTGGAAACTTAAATGTCTTGCCTGCCAACAGTCATAAAACTTTTCAGTCTAACAACCGACGACGTTAGCTATAGGTTCCGATAACACTGACAGTGCTTTAGACTTTAACGAAAAATTAGGATAAACCAAAGACAGCATGTTACTAAGTTCGCAACACCTAATACATACTTGCATATACTGTAGTTCTCCGCAACAAACAGTATTTAACTGCTAAACGAACATTGTTTGAGCGGGTGGGGATAACGTTTATTGTAATCGAGGTTGCGTACTTTATATAAACACCTGACCCATTAAGTATTTACATCTGTCAGTATAAACAAAGCATCGTTTAATGTAGAAAAAGCAATTCATCCAGTAGACCGGTTTCGTCCTCATTGGGAACTCATCACGTACTGACCAGAATTTGCTGCGGACAGGGCTCGAACCTGGGCACGTCTGCTTCGGAATCTGATGCAACAAACCACTGAGACAGCCCTATTCCGGCAAATTCTGGCCAGTACGGGATGAATTCCCAATAAGGACGAAACTGGATGAATTGCCTTTTCTACACTATAAAAGTCTTAGTTTTAAATTGTAAGTAATTAATGGGTAAGGTGCTTATAACTATTAAAGTACTTAATGGGTAAGGTGTTTATAACGATTATATATCTAATTGAATGATATCATTCACTATAACCGAGGTTGGGAACTTGATATTAACAATATTCGTTTAATTATATGAATGATATCATTTTTACAGCGAAATGTGACAATTGATATTAATCAAGGTTTCTATGAGGACCGAATGCGTTGTGTACAAATAACGCCAATTTTATTATTATAGTAAAATAAATTTAAAATTCGTATTTGTTTACATTTACGAAAATATAACCAAATGATCGCGTACATAAATCATTGATCAGTCTTTATTTTCCCTCTGTTCGTACTACTCAGTAGTTACATCAGTGTCATATTATAGTCCATTCACAATAAAATAATAAGGTTAGATAATGATTTTTATTTTATATGAATTAATCATAAAAGTTTGAATATTTTATGAGCATCTAATATAGTTATATGCTGATCTCTAAATGGAGATGTTTTCAAATATAAAATGGTTCTAAGTTCACGTTCGATCAATGTTGATAATGAATGATATTATACTCACATCTCTTAAATAGCACCTTGTGCGTTGCATTTCGAAAATGCAACTTTATCTGTTGCAAATAAACATTGGCGATGTCATTTTATACCGCCACCACTGAAAGATTGTCGTGCTAGTCAGCCAAATCCATCTAATTTTTAGAATCTCGTAATCAATGAAGAATAAATTTACCTGGAAGCAGCCATCTAGTGTTCTGTTACAGCCCACACGTAGCTTTGAATGTAAGGGTTATTCGTTAGTAACTGTTATAAATTTATATTACTCCGTAAGAGGTAATTGATCAGGATATAACTTTTACTGACTTATTGCATAACTTTTAACGAAATATAAATATTTTTCTTCCATTTGACATCGCGTATACATTATATGTATCTTTACTGGAACAAGCTTGCAATTAATATATTAAGTCAAATAAACACATTAAATTTATTACATTTGATTAATTATTTTGAACTAATTTGTCGGTCTATTGGCTACGTTAGCCATGTCGCATAATGGCTTGAGGATAAAATTAGATTGACCCTGGAGATTACTTATAAACCCCTCAAACTAGCGCTGAAATAATAGGATGTTTTATTTGTTTTCAGTCAGCTTTGGGGACCTTCTTCTTTTACTCCACATTTCTATTTCATGTTAGAGGAAGCAACTTGAGAGTCATGTTACATTTTTACGATTCAGAAGTGACAACGAAGCGTATGGTCCAACAAATTGCAATGAATAAAAGGCTATCCATTAACGTAGATTTGTACATAAATAATATTTTGTTTGTATGCATTATGTGTTGCGAACCTAGTAACAAATTAATTCAGTTGTGACCAGAAGGATAAACCGACTCGGAAACCATAGTGTTAGTACCATGTACCTTTTCGGTACTATAATGTTTGTATCGGTTACTAACACAATAGTCAGTGTTAGTCTCCTTTATATACTCGGTAGATATATTATATAGAGTGAGTTAGCGTTGAAGTCGCATTGTCGTAGACTTTATATGATGTTAGCTTCACTATTGCAGGTTTACAGATTCGTCTAGGAGATTGTACCGTCCTATTATTCCACATTCTTCACCCAAATATATAGTGGTTAAAGGGCGTAATACCGGCTCCTACTGATGAGTCGCCAGTAAGCACGAAACGAATGTAAATGAGATTATACTCTCCGTTCATGCTGTCTTTCGTTTATCCTTCTGGTCACAACTGAACTAATTTGTTACTAGATTCGCAACACCTAATATATATATATATATATATATATATATATATATATATTAGTTCTCCGCAACAAACAGTATTTAATATTTTGTTTGGTTTACGTCAGGTTGGCACGTTGGAGTAAGTCACTGTTTCAGAAGAAAATGTGCCCTACTTCAAGCACTGTCCCCTCGAAATTTCAAGGCAGTATCTGAAGAGTTCCTAATTAGGAAGATCACGTACTATTGCAAGTATTGAATTACTATTTTGACCTAATTTACGAAAATGAGCAGTATCTGTAATCTAAAATTACGAACATTAATAAATTGAAAATAGTATTCTTGTTCATAAACACTAGGCGTACTACAAATAAGACTGGCAAACTGAAATTTGTGTTCTGTATATATAAGAATAATATTACTCTGAATATAGCCATGCTACAAGTATGAAAAACTGTTCGTTTACTAAGATAAAGTCCATATGCACAGTTCTTGGCTAGAAACCTTGCGCGATATGGCAACGAGTCGAGATCAGTGGTCAACCCTATTATCGTTATCTTGTTGCATAATCTTGATTACGTCCTTTTCTAGATTGGGCATATTTGGCCACGAGGTTTGTTTGTGTTTATGACACAATACAGTGACAACTGAAAGGAGGCTGTATTACTGATTTCGGCCTGTCTCAAAGCTGACTTGGCCTTAATGGTGTGTATAGGGATCTAAGTTACCCTATATGTTTTGTTACTTGGTAAATATCTCCATATATTTTAGATTCTCCATTTTAAAAATTACCTTCTATTAACGAGTTTTGCTTTGGTTTATTTATTATTGTTTTATTTTTAAATGAGTAATAATTTTTTAAATTGTCGTGGTTTTGACATATTTCTTAAAAAGAAATTTGCTTTTGTGTAGGGCTGTTTTTGGTCGAGCTGATGCCACAATTGAGGTAGTCGGGAAAATTGATAGTACTCGTAGGTCTGTAAAATTTCGATCAATTAAAAAACAAGCTATGCAACTTGAAATGGCGCCTAGCCATAGAACTTCCTGTATGACGAGCGGCGGGCAGAAGCTAGTCAGTCCGGGAATGGTAATATGAACCTTACCGGCTCTAAAAAGACACAGTCATCGTCCCGTTTCATGTGAAGCCTCGAGTTTGGTCTAACTGCGCAGTAAATTTTTATTGTTAAATGTGTAGTGACGGAATGAGAGCAAGCGTGCCAGACGCGAAGGACAAGTTTCGGCTGCTGTAGGAAACTGGCCAGTGGTATTTGGGCAGATAATGGTCCCCGGCTTCGGTTGGCAGACCATCGAAAAGAAAGGAATCTTCGAATAAAAACCATCCTCACTAGAAATGACCGACATAGTGCTCTTTTACAGTCCACATGTAACCATGAACTACTTATGATTGTATGGCGTTGAAACTTTAGACCTGTTTGGATTTTTTGTCTGGTTTATACTGACAAAAGTATATATATATATATATATATATATATATATATATATATATATATATATATATATATATATATATGTATATATACTGGGTTTGGTATTTCAGTCATTCTCGCAAACGTGATTTGTATAATTGTTATCGCCACACACACACAATCAGTGGTTCTTGAATTGTATCAATCTTTACTCCAGTAACACTTCTCTAAGTACAATTTTGTCTACATTATAATAGCACACTTGAAGTGCCTAGATTGAAGTTTAAGTCGAATAAGATGCCGAGCAGGCTTCACTTGAGAGGAAGGTTAACTAAATGCATAAGTCAGTGTATAATTGAAAATTGGATATAGTGTATGCAGGGTGAATAAATGAATAGAGTCAGAGTTATTGGAAAAAAATGTGCCCTGCTTCAAAAACTCTTGAAGAGTTTCCAGTATGAATGAAACTGGTGTGCTTTGTGAATTATGTTAGTTTATACTCAAAAATGTGTAATTGTTCGAATCGGCGTCTAAATATAACGTTCGCAACCTTGACTTTAACAATTGGTATCACCACTCGCGCAAACAATGATTTTTTTCTCGCCTATTTTTTTGGTTGCGAAAATTTCCTTAGACTGGCACCTCAAGCGTACCAAAAACACAAACACGAGAAAGCAAGATGTAATAAATATTTCCGACTTTTTTTAGAAAATACAATTAATTGCTCTGAAATTATTGGAAATTTCGTTTTATTGATGTCAATTTTCATTTTCTCCACATATTGCTCTATAATTCTTGTTCGCGTTAGAAGGAGCATTTCGAGATACATTCTCAACTCAATCACCTCCGAGAATTTTAAAATGAATCTCTTTCATTGGTCTGTTATGTAGAAAAAAAATTTATAGTTATTTCGTCTTTACTAGGCGTGCCAATTAATGGATTAAGTAAGTAATTTGAAGAATTCTCCGTCCTTTCACGAAAACCTATAACTTGCAGAGATATCATTGGAAATTTCTTCATATAGCAATTATTCCTGACCTCGTTTAAACAAATGAACTTATTTTTGTAAACCTAGGATTTTAGAGTTTGCCTGAAGTTTGTTTTGACTGACACACTAAAAAAGGAATTGCAATATTCCCCTTCGACCATTTTATCTACGCTTCTGATTGGTTATTCTCATAATAGTTAATTGTCGTTTTAGTAGAAGGGAGCGTGTCGCGTATGTGTACATCTGTTATTCTAATGTAAAGACAAAAAAGTGAAATCAGAATGAATGAAATCAAGTACAATGTGTGCAAAACTACTGAAGCTGAGAGCCGCATACTGATTTTTTTCTTTCCTTATATACATTGCGGTTTGCCTCTCGCTATTCAGTTTGCCGTCGTACTCTGATGATGATCATGGAAAGTCGAAACGCGTCAGTACTTTACTGCGGCTGACTCATTTTGGAGGATAAGCCGGCTCCATTGATTTCATGGAGTTTCTTGGGAATTTGGTACAAGTGGTGTCCTCTCACCACTCACGCGTCAGTACGTGTGACTGATGGTAGTTTTGCTATGTTGTTCGACGACTGGTTAAAAACAATTGGATTGGTGTTTACTTCAAGCTCGAAAATTTGATTTAACAAATTAGATTAATACTAGTTTGTGTTTTCCGTATCTCAGACTATTTGTTGCATGCTCCTGAAGTGAAATTATGTATTTATCCATGGCAAAACAGTCTAGGGTGTGGGGCCCAATAAAAGAAATTCGCCATTATTAACATCATGCCAATAAAGTGACAAAAATTAAGGAAATATGAGCCCTGCAAGTGTACAATTTCGCTCAAACCCCTTGATTTAAACTTGTCACCATCTAGTTTTTTTAAATTAGTTAAATACTGTTTGTTGCGGAGACCTAATATATATGCAAGTATGGATTAGGTGTTGCGAACCTAGTAACAAATTAGTTCAGTTGTGATCGGAAGGATAAAACAAAGGCAGCATGAACGGAAAGTATAATCTCATGCACATTCGTTTCGTGCTTACTGGCGACTCATCAGTAGGAGCCGGTATTACGCCCTTTAACAACTTTATATTTTAGTACCGTCCTATTATCCCACATTCTTGACCAAAATATATAGTGGTTAAAGGGCGTAATACCGGCTCCTACTGATGAGTCGCCAGTAAGCACGAAACGAATGTGCATGAGATTATAGTTTTTTAAATGCTGTTAGAATTTCATTGGATAGACAAATTCCACAAATGTGCATTTGAGCATATAAGTAATAATTATTCAGTTCAAAATAAATATTAAATAAGTACATGCATCTAAGTGAAACTGCAGTCAAAATAGTACTTACTTACTTTACTTTACTGCGGCTGACTCCTTTTAGAGGATAAGCCGGCTCCATTTCATGGAGTACGTATCACCGGGACGTCAGGTAACCCTGACCCTGGGCGTTGAACCGCGATGATGTGAAGCTGCCTGGCTCCCAGAGCGTGACGAGGCTGTGTGGCTGTCCGAGCTCAGTCAAAATAGGTTAATTCATGATTCGTATACATCAGAATAAGAGTTTTTTCTAACCATTCTAAACGATGTAATATAAGGGACATGTCAGAAGACAAGAGCAAAGACAATATATACGGGAAATTGATAAAAAAAAGTAGTATAATAAGAAGCTTAATTAAGATATTAATTAGAATATGTGATGGAAAGACAAGAAAATTATGAAAGAGACGCAACGAAAGCGTAAATAATAAAGACAAGTGTTAAATAAAATAAATTTCCATAAATAATCGCGTAACTTAATAAAAAGCCACCACTAATATATCATCATCATCATCATCGTCATCATCGAGCACAGCCATACAAAAGCCAAAAGTAACTAATGTTTCACTGCAATATAACCAAATTTTTTACGGTTATATGTGGACTGTACACAACAACACTAGGTGACCCATTCCTAGTGAGGATGGTTTGTGCTCGGAGTTTTCCTTCTTTTAGACAGTCTGCTAACAAATGCTGATTATAACTATCTGGCTAGACAAGTATGTATTAGGTTTTGCGAACGTAGTAACAAATTAGTTCAGTTGTGACCAGAATGATAAACCAAAGGCAGCATGAACGGAAAGTATAATCTCATGCACATTCGTTTCGTGCTTACTGGCGACTCATCAGTAGGAGCCGGTATTACGCCCTTTAACCACTATATATTTGGTAGAATAATGTGGAATAATAGGACGGTACAATCTCCTAGACGAATGTGTAAACCTGTAATAGTGAAGCTAACATAATCTGAAGTCAACGACAATACGACTTCAATGCTAACTCACACTATATAATATATATACCGAGTCTGTAAAGGATACTAACACTATGGCCATTGTGTTAGTAACTGATACCTTTTTTGAAATCGATGAGTACCGGATACTAACACTATGGTTTCCGAGTCGGTACATGATACCAACCTGATGGATATAAATTTATGCTAAAGTTCACCCAAATTGAGAATTACAACAATTTCCGAACACCTGTTACTCCAGTTAAACCATACACTCTGGCCTTCATCGATATCAGTTATCACATTTCGCGGTAAGCATGACATCATTCAATTCAATATATTACAGTTAAATACTGTTTGTTGCGAAGAACTAATATATATGCAAGTATGTATTAGGTTTTGCGAACCTAGTAACAAATTAGTTCAGTTGTGACCAGAAGGATAAACCAAAGGCAGCATGAACGGAAAGTATAATCTCATGCACATTCGTTTCGTGCTTACTGGCGACTCATCAGTAGGAGCCGGTATTACGCCCTTTAACCACTATATATTTGGTAGATGAATGTGGAATAATAGGACGGTACAATTTCCTAGACGAATGTGTAAGTCTGTAATAGTGAAGATAACATAATCTAAAGGTAACGACAATGCAACTTCAATGCTAACTCACACGATATAATATATATACCGAGTCTGTAAAGGATACTAACACTATGGCCATTGTATTAGTAACTGATACCATTTTTTGAAATCGATGAGTACCGGATACTCACACTATGGTTTCCGGGTGGGTACTGATGAGTCGCCAGTATGCACGAAACGAATGTGCATGAGATTATACTTTTCGTTCATGCTGCCTTTGGTTTATCCTTTTTGTCACAACTGAACTAATTTGTTACTAGGTTCGCAAAACCTATTTCATACTTGCATACATATTAGTTCTTCGCAACAAACAGTATTTAACTGTAATATATTGAATTGAATGATGTCATGCTTACCGCGAAATGTGATAACTGATATCGATGAAGGCCAGAGTGTATGGTTTAACTGGAGTAACAGGTGTTCGGAAATTGTTGTAATTCTCAATTTGGGTGAACTTTAGCATAAATTTATATCCATCAGGTTGGTATTATGTACCGACTCGGAAACCATAGTGTTAGTATCCGGTACTCATCGATTTCAAAAAGGTATCAGTTACTAACACAATAGCCATAGTGTTAGTATCCTTTACAGACTCGGTATATATATTATATAGTGTGAGTTAGCATTGAAGTCGTATTGTCGTTGACTTCAGATTATGTTAGCTTCACTATTACAGGTTTACACATTCGTCTAGGAGATTGTACCGTCCTATTATTCCACATTCTTCTACCAAATATATAGTGGTTAAAGGGCGTAATACCGGCTCCTACTGATGAGTCGCCAGTAAGCACGAAACGAATGTTCATGAGATTATTTATACTTTCCGTTCATGCTGCCTTTGGTTTATCCTTCTGGTCACAACTGAACTAATTTGTTAATAGGTTCGCAAAACCTAATACATACTTGCATATATATTAGTTCTTCGCAGCAAACAGTATTTAACTGTAATATCTGGCTAGACGCCAGTGGCAAAATTCTCCTTCAGCAGCCAAAGCTTACCCTTCGCGTCTCGTACGCTTGCTCTCATTCCGTCACTATATATTAACTAATAAAAGTTACTGCGCAGTTAGACCGAACTCGAGGCTTCACATGAAACGGAATGACGGCTGTGTCTCTTTTAGACCCGGCAAGGTTCATGCTACCATTCCCGGACTGACTAGCTTGTGCCGCCTATCGTCAGGTCGGAAATTCAATGGCTACATGCATAATAATAATAATAATAATAATAATAATAATAATAATAATAATAATAATAATAATAATAATAATAAAAAAGTTTTATAACGAAATTTGGAGGGATTTTGCTATCATGAAATATTTATTCAATAATAAGCTTGTAAGCCAATTAATTAGCCCATTCTAGTACGGTATGCACATAGATTTACTGAAGCTAGTTTAAGATTCTTATTCAGGCAAACGTCTTTTCTTATGATCTTCCCTCATTCTGTAAGGTTTTGCATACTTAAAAATCAAGATCGAATCTAATCCCGCCATCTGGCATTTTAGTTTTTTGTTTAATCTATGGGGTTAATTATTAGTCCTGAATATTTCACGCAGTCTGACTAATTTCAACACCCTATGCCCTATTACCATTATCAGGGTTGCGATCTTGATATAAACACCTGACCCATTAAGTAAATAAATTTGTCAGTAATAAACTAAGAACTATTGCCAAAATATAAAATATGTCGGGGACATACATTTATTCATCGTCTCCATAATGTTGTCAATCGTCATTTAAATTCTTTCTAATATTAAAAATGAATCAATAGGAAATCGTGTAAAACAGTCTACATCTAAGATCGCCAAATTTATACTTTTCTATTGCACAATTTAAAACAGTTTCAACTAACTTTTCAGAATACATCAGTGTCTGATCTACGAGAGAGTGATTTTGTTATTCTATGACAGAAAGTTGTTTATTTTAAATTTCCTTAAATCAAGTTAGCTTGCTTCATGTAAGCACCAATCCCAATGTATTTAACCAATCGTCTAACAACATATCAAAACTACCGTCAGTTGCTGTTTATTGTTTATTTTATATGTTTTCAAGTGATGCACACGGAAAATTATTCGTAATTGGTTACCAGGTTTGTTCATGCTCAATAAACCGTGCATTCTGAAAGTATGTCTTCGTTATCGTTTGGCCAATGCTATTCATCACTAAAAATCTTTGTATTGATAAATAAATTTTCTTGCCTTAACAACTTAAATAGTTAGGAGTTTTTGATAAATATAATGTATATTTTACAATAGCCTAAATGTATAAAAACATTTTCATTCCCTAAACACGAAGCCACACTGCCGCACAACAAACACAATTTTCAATTATACACTAACTAATGTAACTTGGTTAGTCTATTTGTTTTAGGTGGAGCTCATATGGCGTCCATTTAGACACAAAGTTCCAACTAACCATCCACAATCTGTCACTACTGAACAGACACCACACTACATGGGTAGGTGGTATTGAAATGACCAATTATATAATTAAACGAACATTGGTTGCGCGGGTGGTGATAACAATTATTATAATCAAGGTTGCAATATTGATATAAGCACCTGACCCATTAATTGCTTACATATGTCAGTATAAACAGAGAAATGTATGGCGTAGGAAAGGCAATTCATCCAGTAGATCGGTTTCGTCCTTATTAAGAACTCATCACGTGCCGTCAAGAAATTAATGCAGACAGGGCTCAAACATGCTTAATTCTACATTTATGTAGTTAAACTAAAATTGGTTGCGCGTGTGGTGTTAAAATTACTTGTAATCTAGGGTGCGATCTTGATATAAGCACATGACTCATTATGTACATTAATTTATCTTGAGAGTACGTGATGAGTTCCCAATATAGACGAAACTGGTCTACTGGATGAATTGCCTTTTCTATACTATACAATTCTTAGTTTATACTAACGTATGTAAGTTATTAATGGTTCAGGTGTTTATATCAAGATCGCAATCTTGATTATAATAATTGTTATCACCGTCCGCGCAACCAATGTTCGTTTAATTATTTAAATATATGTCGAAACCACATAAATGTGCCAAATTGAGAGTGACTGATAGTGTGTAATAACTCTCGAAACAAAATCTTTCCAAAGAATACAATTCATTACAATAATCAAGTTTGCGATCTTGATATATGCACCTGACCCATTAATTATTTACATATGTCAGTATAAACTAAGTATTGTATAGTGTAGAAAAGACAATTCATCCAGTAGACCAGTTTCTTTCATATTGGAAACTCATCAAATAGATGCCAAATGAGCTCCACCTAAAAGAATGAAAGACTAACCAAGTTACATTAGCTTTAGTATAACCGAAAATTTTGTTCAGTTTGTGTCAGGGTGGCTTAGTGTTTAGGAAACCCGATTCTGAAGCAGACGTGCCGAGATTTGAGCCCTGTCTGCGTTTAATTCTTGACAGCACATGATGAGTTCCCAATAAAGACGGAACCGATCAGTTGGATGAATTATCTTTTCTACACTAAACAGTTCTTAGTTTATACTGGCATATGTAAGAAATTAATGAGTCAGGTGCTTATATTAATATTGCAACCTTGATTATACTATTTGTAATCACCGCCCGTGCAACCGATGTTCGTTTAATTATGTAAATGTTCATTTCAATACCACTTCCCCATGTAGTTTGGTGTCTATTCAGTAATGTCAGGTTGGGGATGCTTAGTTGGACCTTTGTAGCTAAATAAATGCCTTATGAGCTCCACCTAAAGGAAAAATCGACTAACCAAGTTAAATTAGTTAGTATATAACTGAAAATTGTGCATAGTGTAGTGTGCTGCAGGGTGGCTTAGTGGTTTGAGCACCAGATACCGAAGCAGACGTGTCTAGGTTCGAGCCCTGTCCGTGGCAAATTCTGGCCAGTACTTGAGGATTTCCCAAGAAAAACACACCCGGTCTCCTGGATGAATTACCTTTTCAACACTATACAGTTCTTAGATTATAATGACAAATGAATGCACCGAAGGGGTCGAGTGCCTATATTGAGATCGCAACTATGATTTATATGCATACGTGGGTTGAGTAGCTTCAAAAATGTTCAAAGTTAGGTTCTCGCACATTAATATTTGTTTGTTTCATTTATGTGTGATAACGGATTCAGTAAGACACACACACACGCACACATCTACTCTGAACACAAACGTTTTGGAAAAATGATGAACACGACGAGTGCACAAGAGAACTCGCGTTCGAAAATGCTTCGAAATTCTCCTACATCAGCAAAACATTCTCACCAACAACATGAGCAACAGCAACAACACGAAGAAGATGAAGTGGAAACGGAAGAAGTAAGTGAGGTGAAAAAACATCAACAGAATCCGATAAACTTACGCCAAATGCAAAGTCGACGTGACGAAAAGTTGCCGGTTAAATCGAAGGTGAATGTTTTACCGCATTTTAACGTAAATTTTCATTCAAATGTGTGTGTGTGTGTGTGTGTGTGTGTGTGGTAAAGTCCGATTTGCCCTACCGTGCTTTTATTGTTTTGAACAGGAGGCTGAAGGCACAGACAGACGAATATACTTACGATGATGATGATAATGATTAGGAGGATAATTTGCAGAAGAATGATGAATTTAGTCATGACAATATGGAGATGTTGGGGGTAGTGAGAGGATAATGCAGATGGTTGTCGGAGAGAGGAAGGTAGTGTTTATGATGGCGAAGAGGAGGAGAAAAACGATGATGCTGATTATGAGGTGTAGGAGTAGGATGCGGATGACAAATTTTATGATAATAACTAGGAGAATAGAATGAAAATGAAATTTACGAAGAGCATAAGGATAAGAAAATGGATGGATATAATGAAAATGAGGCAACGTAAAGAGAGAAGACAATGAAGGCGTAGTATTTTGATGTTATTAAGAGTTGTGGTTGTTGAAGTATTATGATAATGATGATGATGATAATGATGATGATGATGATGATGATGATGATGATGATGATGATGATGATGACGATGATCGAAATAAGGAGAAGTAAGAGAGTAGGATGAGGCATTGTAGTAAGTTGAGGATAATGAAAATGATGATGAAGATGATGGGAGAAACAGTAGGAAAATAAGGAATACGAGGTTACAGATTATGACATAAGTGGGAGAAAGAGGATAGGGTGAGAACGATGACGGTGGTCGGAGGATGGTGAATCTGAGTAGGCTAAGGATGATGATGATGATGATGATGATGATAATGATTATTGTGGCGCTCCTGTTTTTGTTGATAAAGTATGTGACTATAATAATAACGACAATACTGATGTTGCTCATAATGTTGGTAATGAACATGATGATGATGATAGTAATAAGGTTGCTGATAATGTCGATGCTGAGGACAATGATGATCTTGGTGTTAATGGTGGAAATGATAATGATGATGTGGTTTATGGTGATGATTTTCATGATAATGTTCATGATGAAGATGATGGTAATGAGGATGTTGATGATGATTTTAATATTGATGATAATGATAATATTAATGATGAAATTATTATGACGTTGAAGATGCTCATATGATGATAATTAAATTGATGATGAAAAACTGATGATAATGGTGCTGTGATGATGATAATGTTCATGATGGTTTTGATGATGATGATGATGATTATGATGATGATGATTATTATTATTATTATTATTATTATTATTATTATTATTATTATTATTATTATGGTAAAGATTATGACTTTGATGCTGTCATGATGATGATGAAGATGATGATAATGCTCATCATATTTGTGATAATGAAGAACTTGGATGTTAATAAGATATTTTAATTCACGCATTTGCAGACTGCCAAAATTTCGGATAATACCGTGTGAATTTTAATTTAAATCTTGATAATGCCTTTATAAATCTCAATAAGTATTTTATTTTGCAGAATTTCTACTCGATTTATTATATTACTTTAGAAATACTCACTCGAGTACTTAATTATTCTATCCTATGCTGGTTTTATTTACTTTTTTTTATTTAGACTGAAGACAAATCAGATGAAAATTCATTCACATCAACAAAAAGCTCGGCCGATTCGCACATTAACAGTAGCTACGGATCTATTGACTGCATGTCGACATTACTCATTTTCTTGTCGAATATTTTACGCTGGCTGATTTCACAATGTAAAAATTACCCAATATTAGTTTTATTCTTAGTTTTTATCCAGGTAAGTAATTCAAGATTTGAAAGATGCGTACATATATATTCAAATGCGTAATTCTTTAGTGTACCTTGTTTCATATCGTCCAGTTTGCTAGGCCTTTTTTTGAGACATCTTCAAGATCTTGAATCGTGTTTGCAGGCATGATTAAATTAATAAAATTGGGTGTTCTATCGACGTAGGATCAGGATGGCATTGGAATTGAAATTTAATTTTTATTATCAAGCGAAGTCACCGAAGAAGAGATTACACACATAGTAGGTTTTTAATCTCTTGCTTAAAACAACGGATTTAATTATTATAATCAAGGTTGTGGTCTTGATATAAACACCTGACCCATTAATTACTTACATATGTCAGTATAAACTAAGAATTGTATAGTGTAGAAAAGGCAATTCATCCAGTAGACCGGTTTCGCCCTTATTGGGAACTCATCAAGTACTGGCCAGAGTTTGCCGCGGACAGGATACGAACCTGGGCATGTCTGCTTCGGAATCCTGTCTGTTCGTATCCTGTCCGCGGCAAATTCTGGCCTGTACTTGATGAGTTCCCAATAAGGACGAAACCGGTCTACTGGATGAATTGCCTTTTCTACACTATACAATTCTTAGTTTATACTGACATATGTAAGAAATTAATGGGTCAGGTGTTTATATCAAGACCGCAACCTTGATTATAATGGTTGTTATCACCACCCGCGCAACCAATGTTCGTTTAACGGATTTAACTGTCGAGTTTATTAATCCAATTAATTACAGGCCTCGGTGACCAATAACACTCTAATACAGGACGATTTAATAAAATTTAGGGAGAATAAATGGTTAATCCTGAATAATGGCAAAACGTGTACAATTAGCATTGGATATTGCTAAATTGTTTTCAAGCATGAAACTGTGATTAGATAAGAAATATCACTGACTTTGGCACAAGAAAAACGAAAATGGAAACGAATTTAAAAGGGCCTTTTTAACAATATACCCGTGTGTCGCACGTATCGACGTACGGGATGCCAAATCATATTCGTAACTATCATTTTTAAAAGCCTCCTATACGTTGTTTATTGCTGAAAATATCGACTGCACAAATTTTATGCAGCTGCGCGAATAAAATGGGTGTAGAATTAACCAGAATACACGACATAACTAAATAATCTTTGCTTGCTAATGACTATGAAAGCGTCAGCAGGGACAAATGAAGGTGGTTCTTCTGCGTTTTGCGAATGAATGGATTTTATGACTTTCGTGTTTTCAATAGTTTTAGAGTAGACTATTTGAATTGTTATCAACAATCACAAGATTAACAATAGGGTACTTTTATGCCTTTACATGTGTGCTGTGAAATACGCAAAAAAAATATTTTTGTGACTTCCAGCAAATTGCACAGCAGACATTTCCATTTGTCTAAAGCAAATTCGACATTACTGATGGAAAAGGAGAGCTGCATACCTTTGTCTAAGTTCATTATTTGAGTTTCGATAGTCAGTTTTCCATCATACACTCAAAATGAACATTGACTCGCATAACCGATCATCATATGCGACTTGTTAGGCTCCAACATGTTTGGTGTTTACGTCAAGGTGGCGAATTTTATTTTAATAATAATAATAATCGCCGTCTGCCTGGGCAGTGCTTGTTAATTCTGAATATCGACAATGACCTCCTTCATTTTTCGCCACGTTTAAAAGTTAACTGGCGCCGCCAGTTGAAATAATATTGTTGGTCATTATATTTCAATGATTTTAATGAAATAACGAAGTTTTTACAATTTATAGGAAGGTGGATTCTAATTGAAAAGATTTCCTCAATATGCCGCCGTTACTATTTATTGGATGTATTTCGTTGTCAAACTCTATCACATGCAATTCTTTAAATCAAGTTTGCGAGCTTGAAGTAAGCACCAATCCTATTGTATTTGACCAGTCGTCGGTCGACTGGTTAAACACAAAATGGGATTGGTGTTTACTTCAAGCTAGCAAACTTGATTTTTTTTAAATGTTACCACCATCCGCGCAATCAATTTTTGTGTATAATTCTGTCACATTCAGTTTGATTAATTATGCTTTTGGTATCTATGACGTGGTAAAACTTTTTAATAAATGTGTTTGTTTGTATTGCCAGTACAGTTTAGACAACACATAAATTATCAAATCAAACTCACCTTCTAGGCCGCATTTTATTATAATTGAGCATTTAATTTCCAGGCAAACAAATTTCTCCAATGCAGCAACTTAAGCCATAATATTTTAACTTAAAGCATTTTAAAATAAGTTGTGTTTTCACTAACACGACCCTTCGATAAAAGAGCATAATAAAGACTCGCGGCAAGTATAAACATTTTTAAAATCAGTATTCTGATTTATCACGAATGAAGACACATTCTCGTCGCATTCTGGTTGATAGGAATCTATTCGTAAAGCGGTTCTAACAACCACAAAATCCCTAATTTCTAGGCACGTTCAAGCAGCGTTTATAGCTTGGCAGATATGCTGTTCACATTTGTAACAAAAGACTAAACTATTAAACAATAATTGATTGCGCGGGTGCTGGTAAAATTTCTTTAACTCAAGGTTGCGACTGGCAGTAGTTTTGTTATGTTGTTCATCGACTGGTTAAATACAATTGGATTGGTGTTTACTTTAAGCTCGCAAACTTGAATTAAAGCATTGTTACCACCACCCGCGCAATCAATTATTGTTTAAATTGTATTGCCTATATATGTATATGTGGCGATAGCTGCAAACAGTTAATATTCGTGACTGCATAGAAATTGTGCAGCCGACATTTCCAGTCAAGTTCAATGTATGCGAGACTGCTAGAGGTGAGATCCGCATATCTAAATTTGATTTCCATATATATTCAATGCGGTTTGATCCCCGCTAGTCAATTTCCCGTCGTACTCTAATGATGACCATGGAAGGTCGAAACGTGTCGGTGCGTTGCGACTGGCGTTATGCTGTTTGACGAATGGTTAAATTCAATGGGATCGGTGTTTACTTCATGCTCGCAATCTTGGTTTAAACACTAAACTATCGAAAATTATGTGATAACTAGCAAAAATAAACAACCATCATGTTGGTACCATGTACCGATTCGGAGACCATAGTGTTAGTATCATGTAACTTCTCGGTACTACAATGTTGGTATGGGTTACTAACACAATAGCCATAGTGTTAGTATCCTTTACAGACTCGGTATATATATATATATATATATATATATATATATATATATATATATATATATATATATATATATATATATATATTATATAGAGTGAGTTAGCGTGGAAATCGCAATTTCGAGACTTCATATGATGCTAGCTTCACTACTGCAGGTTTATACATTCGTCTAGGAGATTGTACCGACCAATTATCCAACATTCTTGACCAAAATATATAGTGGTTAAAGGGCGTAAAACCAGCTCCTACTGATGAGTCGCCAGTAAACACGAAGCGAATGTGTTCGAGGCTATACTTGCCATTCATGCTGCCTTTGGTTTATCCTTCTGGTCACAACTGAACTAATTTGTCACTAGGTTCACAACATCTAATACATACTTACCGCAGTAACTATTGTCAATTTGCTTGAATCAAAGATATCTGAATATTGTCATACTTTCTGGCTGGCGCATACGCATACATGCATAAACCTGTTTAAGAAAGATAATTACTTGATATTTCAATTTTTAATTGCCAAGAATGAATTTTACTTTCCTTTCTCGACAAATAATAGCAAATACAATACTAAATGTCTTTTTTTAAATTATTGGTAAAATATGCAGGAAAACGACTACAATTTTTCGAATCTCATTGGAAAGAAAAAAATTAAATGTCTTATGAATTTCATTGCAAATAGCCAAGATTATAAATTAGTAAAAAACCACCAATTAGGATGATATTCAAGACAGTTTATTGTTTGCAGCAACAATGAACCAGCACAAATTACAGATCTATCAAAAATATTTCCGCAACAGGTGATGTAGTATACATATCGGTTTAAAATAAAAGTACATGCAGTCTAAAAAGGCGATGGTTTACAAATTACCGCAAAACTTTGATATAGAAACGGAAACGCGTTTCGCAAATATTGACTGCTTCGAACAACAATCTATTTTATTCTAATCATGCATTTTCTTTCTTCATGTCTGGAACACTCTTCTAGTGTTTTTACTTTTTGCGCAATAATTTTTTTTTAATTTTTGACTTATTTAACATTTAATACTTTTTTGACGCTATAACTACATTATTTGCTCTACCATTCAGGCCATTGTATTCTTATCAGATATTACCACATTTCGAAAGCCTACGGATTCTGCGAATTTGTGGGAGGTTTCTTCAATTTTTCGGGTACTCTGTTTCAATCCAGGTCGACGATTAGAATTTTGGCGATTTATTACATACATGTTTGCTCATTTGGTGAGTTGCGTCGTTTTGGTTATGCTTAGAATATCATTTCATTTTTTATTCTTTTCTTAAACAGTGAAATATATGTGGGCGCAATTAATTCGAGTTGTCAACTGATCAATTCAAGCCATGTGTGAACATGAGATTGTAAAATTTGCTCATGTTGACAACGACATATTTTTCTGGTCTAAACTAAATTTTTCACTAAATAAGTAAAATACCTAATACATAATCGCAAATATGTATTAGTTCCACGCAAAATATTATTTATAAACTTTGCTTAGAAATGTACATTGGACAACTAGACAATGGCTTCATCCAGTAAGCTATTGAACAGAAACGAACAATTTGTGAACTAGCCAATTTGCAGCACTGCATTTTATCTTTTGAACGGGTGCTAGTTTAAATGTGCATGCATTATGAACTCCGACACCAATGTGTTTGGTTAAATTGAAAATTTTTAATGGGAATACATGGTATAGCCTCAGCTCTTGTGAGTAACGTTAATTTCATTATTGGAAAAACCATTTGACGATTAGTCAGAATGATTTGTGACATTAGAAATAAGCACCAATTAGGTATTTTCAATATTAGCCGGGTGTATTTTTTTAAGAGAGACATAATTAGAATTAAAGTACATTTTGAGTTAAACTTAATATTAATTAAGTGTGGATTAAAAAAGGTAAAATTAATATCTTATATAATTTAAATTTTAAATAAAAAAAAAGATTTTAATTGTGTCGAAAATCTTCCTCATATTGCTCGGAAGAATAAAATGAACAAAGATAGAATCAAACATAAACATAAATTACTTAATCTATGGATTATTAAATTAAGATTAAAGGAAAAGTTAAATTTAATTCCAATCAGAATGAAATCATTTTTATTCAATCATCAATGAACCTTAATTTTAGGCAATTTTAATTGCTTAATCTTTCCAGTATTAAATTCTTCGAACAGTGGAATGATGAACGAGGGCATTAAAAGCACACAAATACTTTTAAACAAAGGCAAGATGAACATTTAATTGGACCTGGCGACAATGTTAGTGTCAGACCAAATAATATTAAAAGATGTAATTTGCTAGAAGGATTATATGGAAACAACTACATTCCTCACCCAAATATAGAGTACGTATTAAGGTGTAATACCGGCTCCTAATGATGAGTCGTCAGTAAGCACGAAACTAATGTGCACGAGATTATACTTTCCGTTCATGCTGTCTTTGGTTTATCCTTCTGGACGTAATTGAACTTAATTGGCATGGTGTCATTAATGGTGAATTTAAATTATTGGGCTCCATACCCTTAAATGTGTGGGCATTTTCAAATACGTCGTTACACGTCATGAATCTAAAGCAATGTCTGACGCGTGTAGAAAGTAAACTAATGTTCAGCCACTCTAATTAAACTTAGTTGGCTGTACAATGTACACACAAATTTGTTTAACGCACACCTGTTCAGTGAAACGTCAGATCGATATTATGGGACTAACAAATCAGTTAAATGTATAGATTAAACGAATGAAGGAAATATCGCATTTGCTCTATTAGCTTGTTTCTAAGACTTACTACGATGAATTGTTGATGGATGAAGGCTAAAAACGAAAAGATATCCGAAATGTTTCCATCAAAAGGAATAACTGGTACAAATCATGTATTTGTCACAGCCGAATCCGAGGCCGAATGAAGAGTTTAAAGGCTCATCTGCTGCTTTTGCTTATAAATTCGCATTCATACATTTTAATTGATCATCGAAAAATCAATCAATTCAAAAAATTTACTATGACGTCATTTTAGACATTTAAGTGCTGACGTAATATAAGGTTATCTACTTATCCTCATCAGCAACAAATAAGTATTATAAATTACACTCATGATTTGCAACAATGCAGACTAATGTGAATGGCAACAATTAAAAAAACACTGTACCACGAGATCAAGATTTGATTTTGGCAAAAACGTAAGACAAACCCAATATCTAATTGATAAGTTAAGTCCTCCAGTTTAGACTGTTTGAAATATGGGCTTCTTTAAAGACGTCTAATAATCTTGTTAGTACAATAATGTGACTTCTGCGGTACCATCATATTTTCTCACATTCCACACCAAAATATGTAGTTGGTCAATCCTAGCATAATACCGGCGTAATATCGGCTCCTACTGAGGAGTCCCAAGTAAGCACGAAACGAATGTGCACGAGATTATTTTTTCGTTCATGCTGTCTTTGGCTTATCCTTCTGGTCACACCTGAACTAATTTGTTACTAGGCACGCAACACCTAATAGATATATTAGTATTATATATATATATTATATATATATATATATATATATATATATATATATATATAAAGTTGTCCGCCACAAACAGTATCTAACTGTTATATATTTAATTGAATGATGTCATGATTACCGCAAAATTTGAAAGCTGATATGTGTATGTATTTACTGGAATAACAGGTGATCAGAAATATTTGTAATTCTCAATTTTGGTGAACTATAGCATACATTGTAATTCATCAGGGCTAATGGGATGCTATATAGGCGCTACCTGAAGGAAAGGCCAACCCAGAAAAATTAGTTAGCATATAACTGAAAATTGTGTGTTGTGTGCGGCAGGGTGACTTAGTGGTTAATGCAATAGATTTCGAAGCAGATGTGCTCGGGTCCGAGCCCTGTCTGCGGCAAATTCTGTACAGTACGTGATGAGTTCCCAATAAGTACGAAACCGGTCTTCTGGATGAATTGCCTTTTCTCACCATACAATTCTTAGTTTATACTGACAACAGTATGTACTTAATGAATAAGGTGTTTATCTCAAAATCGAAACCTTCATTTTAGTAAAATTTATTAAATTTGGAATTCATTAAATACGTGGTTGATGTCTACATATATTTGAATTAACTTTGTGTAACAAACTCATTTTAATTAACTGGTCAAACAGTACATCAGATCGATACTATTTTTGGCGAAGTACTAATATATATGAAATTATGTATTAGGTGTTGCTCAACTAGTAACAATTTAGTCTATCCTTCAGATCGTAATTGAAGCAATTTGTTACCAGGTGCGCAACACCTAATACATAATTTCATATATATTAGGTCTTCGCCACAAATAGTATCGATCTGATACACAGTTCGACCAGTTAATAAAAGTGAGTTTGGTCCACAAAGTTAATTCAAATAAATGTAGACACCAACCAAGCATTTAATGACTTCCTAATTTTATAAATTTTATCAGATCTACCATAAGTGACTTATTATAATAGTAAATTATGTGACATCCTAGAATTGTTTCAATGGACGTTGTCCAAAACTGATCAAGCAACTGCAATTTATTCGCGTACTGGCTTTCGCCGGGGCCATCCAAACACCAAGTAAGAGCAGTGTTTAATTATGCATCTTCTATTTGAACGTTCTGAACTAATATAACTTTTTGTACTTCTTATGTGGAACATATTTTATATTTGAAGCATGTTAATTATTATGCTTTAAAGCAGTAAATCCGATGATAAGTAGACAGATTGCGCTTCTCTACAACGTATCATGTTTTTTAATTCATACTTTAGAATAAATGTAATTAAGATTTTAAAACTAATTATTCTAAATGCGTTGTCGTTATATTGGCGCAATGGTAGTGGAATCCAGTGACTTTTACAGACCATGTTGCAAAATTTGTGATCTTTATTTTGTGAATAAAATGAAAACTTAAGGTTAACTTATATCACAGAAAAGTGACGTGAAATGAAATTATTTTTGAGCCAATTTAAATGTTTCATTTGAAAATACCAATGAACTAAGGAAAATTGAGATACACGGGTAACTGATTGTATGCATAACTGCAAAATCGTAATAACTGTTATTTTAGGTCAATTATTTTTTTGACAAATTGTACAACAAATGAATTAGCCACATTGTTGGCTAATCTATTGGAACCGATAAAAAATCATTTATCGCAGCACTGCTTCAAGACGATTTTCAAATTTTGTTGAATCTCTACAAGTATCGGTCGTAGGTTGTCGCTTTGCGGACGCAAATCGCGGAGATTCAACGGATGAAACTCGCACTACGCAATCTCTCAAACGTTATTTTCTCCTACTGATGAGTCGCCAGTAAGCGCGAAACGAATGTGCATGAGATTATACTTTCCTTTCATGCTGCCTTTGGTTTATCCTTCTGGTCACAACTGAACTAATTTATTACTAGGTTCGCAACACCTAATACATACTTGCATATATATTAGTTCTTCGCAACAAACAGTATTTAACTGTAATATATTGAATTGAATGATGTCATGCTTACCGCGAAATGTGATAACTGATATCGATCAAGGCCAGAGTGTATGGATTTACTGGAGTAACAGGTGTTCAGAAATTGTTGTAATTCTCAATTTCAGTGAACTATAGCATAAATTTATATCAATCATATTGGTATCATGTTCCGACTCGGTAACCATAGTGTTAGTACCATGTACCTTTTCGGTACAATAATGTTGGTATCGGTTACTAACACAATAGCCATAGTGTTAGTATCCTTTACAGACTCGGTATATATATTATATAGTGTGAGTTAGCGTTGAAGTCGCATTGTCGTAGACTTTATATGATGTTAGCTTCACTATTGCAGGTTTACACATTCGTCTAGGAGATTGTACCGTCCTATTATCCCACATTCTTGACCGAAATATATAGTGGTTAAAGGGCGTAATACCGGCTCCTACTGATGAGTCGCCAGTAAGCACGAAACGAATGTGCATGAGATTATACTTTCCGTTCATGCTGCCTTTGGTTTATCCTTCTGGTCACAACTGAACTAATTTGTTACTAGGTTCGCAAAACCTAATACATACTTGCATATATATTAGATCTTCGCAACAAAACAGTATTTAACTGTAATATATTGAATTGAATGATGTCATGCTTACCGCGAAATGTGATAACTGATATCGATGAAGGCCAGAGTGTATGGTTTAACTGGAGTAACAGGTGTTCGGAAATTGTTGTAATTCTCAATTTGGGTGAACTTTAGCATAAATTTATATCCATCAGGTTGGTATCATGTACCGACTCGGAAACCATAGTGTTAGTATCCGGTACTCATCGATTTCAAAAAAGGTATCAGTTACTAACACAATAGCCATAGTGTTAGTATCCTTTACAGACTCGGTATATATATTATATAGTGTGAGTTAGCATTGAAGTCGTATTGTCGTTGACTTTAGATTATGTTAGCTTCACTATTACAGGTTTACACATTCGTCTAGGAGATTGTACCGTCCTATTATTCCACATTCTTCTACCAAATATATAGTGGTTAAAGGGCGTAATACCGGCTCCTACTGATGAGTCGCCAGTAAGCACGAAACGAATGTGCATGAGATTATACTTTCCGTTCATGCTGCCTTTGGTTTATCCTTCTTGTCATAACTGAACTAATTTGTTACTAGGTTCGCAACACCTAACAGATAGTATATGTTTGAACTATGAACATCTTAAGTTACCTGCAAATGGAATACCAGGTGGAGGTAATCAAATTTAGGCAGATGCATTAAAAGATTAAAATCACGCTTTTCGTTGCCTCAAGTTGTATTCGACAAACCAGTCCGGATAACCATTATTTCTCAACGCTTCGCGAAGCAAATTTAGCTCTACTTCAATGTTGTCCGGTGAACAAATCCTGCGTATTCGTGTGCCCAAATTTATTATTAGGTTCCTTTTGTACGCCCTTGGCACACTACTCATATAATGGATATATTGTCCAGTCCAGGTTGATTTCTTGATGACCTGACCTTGAGAGAGTTCCGCCTTTCAGGCTCTCGTTATTCCTACATCTGGAAGGATAAATATCCGTCTTTTTCTTCTGCTATTGCAAGGGCAGCCAGACTATTATGCCGGATTATAAATCCTATCATGAAAGGAAGAATAGACCACGTTGTACAGGATAGCTTTCAATTTGTAGAAAAAATTCGCGACCTAAATTTGAAAGAGAGGAAAATGTTGTCCCTCGATATAAAGTCACTCTTTACTAGCATTCCAGTAAATAAAACTATAAATATCCTATGTGAATATATACGATCATCAGGAGCGGAAACACTGATAGAAGTGGACGACATGAGAGAACTACTTCTATTATGCACATCCAACGTACAATTCGTATTCCAAGGAGTCTTCTACAGACAAATTGACGGCATAGGTATGGGTAGTCCTCTTGGACCAGTATTGGCAGACATATACATGCACCATTTAGAAACAACTGGTTTAAAACCATTTATCAATGGAGCTCATTTTTACGTGCGCTACGTTGACGATACTTTCATGGTCGTTGAAAAGGATGAAGATACAAATTCACTGCTACATCACATAAACAAGGTAGACCAGGCAATCAAGTTTACAATAGAAGAAGAAAAAGACGGATATTTATCCTTCCTAGATGTAGGAATAACGAGAGATGAAGAAGGTACTCTCTCAAGGTCAGTTCACAAGAAATCATGTTGGCATGGTCAATATGTCCATTATATGAGTAGTGTGCCAAGAGCGTACAAAAGAAACCTAATAATGAATTTTGACACACGAATACGCAGGATTTGTTCACCGGACAACATTGAAGTAGAGCTAAATTTGCTTCGCGAAGCGTTGAGAAATAATGGCTATCCGGACTGGTTCATTGAATACAACTTGAGGCAACGCAACAAAATCGTGGCCAATTTGGAAGAAAATCAAACTCCCCAGATAGTAACGCTTAGTGTTCCCTTTGAAGGTGATCTTCCAGCGGAAATCTTCAAACGAAAAGTAATTCGAGCGACAAAAGCACAGTTTCCATCAATACAGGTGAGAGTGGTGTTCAACACAACAAAACTGATGCGCACGAATGAAAAAGATAGCCTCTCTGTGACGTCAACACCTTTGTCTGTATACAAATTTCAATGTACCTGCAACGCTCAGTACATCGGCAGATCAAAAAAGAGGCTCGAAACTAGAATAAATCAGCATCTCCCTCAAAAACTATTAAAGAGGGGTGCAGCTCCTGCACAAAAATCAGCAATTTGCGAGCATGTACTACTCACAGGTCATGCTGTTAGTAGTAACAATTTTTCAGTTCTCTACAAGGCAAAAACAGAGAAAATGCTTCTGGCTTTTGAAGCTATTGCAATTAATAAGCTGAAGCCCTGCTTAAACGTGCAGAAAATAATTCAAAAAGAAATTAAATTGGACTGGAACAAAGACATAACTGACATGCCTTTAAAAATAGCCAACGCTTCGCAAAATACGACACATACATCAATTACGGACGCAATTACAATGAAAGCGATGACACACCAAATGACGTTACGCAAAAGGAGTGGTCTAAATTGCGCAAAAGTAGTGGTCTAAATTGCGCAAAACAAAGGCTAGCATAACGAAGAGGAGATTGGTTACGACAAATGTACAGTGGGATTGGATGAACGAATATACTAACGAATCCAGAACAATGGCTGTAGATACTGGTAGAAATAAGATTTATTAATAAATGTTATTCCATGGAGTACATTGTTTTGTTCTTACATTTTAAAAAATGGTGAAAATAGAAACGATCAATATATGTGCATTAGATTATACTTTCCGTTCATGCTATCTTTGGTTTATCCTCCTGCTCATATTTGATCTAATTTGTTGCTAGGTGTGCAACGCTTAACTTACTTATTTTTAAGGATTAACTGGGCCTGAGATATTTCGCAATTTGCCACTGGCAAGATGCAATAATTATTTAGATTATACCTTGGCAACATTTGGGTCAATTCAGCTGTTTTGAGTCGCCTGTTTAGATTACGTTTCTGCTCACAATGTTGATGTCGTTTGGCTACATAAAATTGAGTTTTCGCTCGTTTGGTTTGCATCGGACAAAAATGCATATCATGTAAGAGCAAATTTGCTCGCACATATACAGATCCAGCATTTAGGAAAACTGACAAAATTTATTATTATTCATATTTTAATCCAGTCTTTTCCTGTCCGTCTCACCTAGTTCATTCTAAAATATGATGATATAACGTCTGGCTTCTTCTTGTAGAATTATCCATTTTCACGCTGAATATTCCAATAGTCCTTGTCAGTGTATTTGGCATATAAAAATCCACTGAAATAGCAGTCTTCTGTCACATGAAATATTATTCTTTAGTTTTCCTCAATGCATATATCTCAATAATTCTTTAACATTTACAAATATTTTAAGATATTGTGTTCTTGATACATTTTAATATTTCGTAACACTATACTAAATATTACTAAGTGCAACTTAAATCTGATTGTTCGCCTTCAATTTTCATGTTTCAGGATATTGTACAACTTTTATCAAATTCAATTTTGCCGCTGGTCTACACTTTTGGACTTGATTTTCAGTTCAAGATTTGGGGCGCTGCAATCATCTACCTATCAGGAGTTATTTACGGTTCTTTAGCGACAACAATTTGCGCTCCATTGAAATCCATTTGTGGTTCTGGCGCCGGTTTATATGCTCTACTTGGTGCTCAACAGGCGTTGGTCCTCACGAACTGGAAAATAGCATATTGCGAAGAGGAAGGTTTTTGTGCAAGCTTGAAGAAAATTCTTTCTTTAGGCTTAAGAAAGTATTACCCAATCATAATTTATGGAGTCTCTGAGTTATGCGGATTTATATACAACACGAATGTACGAGAAGCACAATATGCTTCTGCTTACGAGGCACATATATGGGGATTTATGGCCGGTCTTATGTTTGGCGTAATGTTACTGGATTATTTGGCGCCAGAACCACAGAATAAAAGATGGCTCTATATCAATGTGTCATTAGCAACCTTCCTGCCAATTATTGCCATACCATGGAACATATTTTTTACTGGATTTCCAAAAGAAGTCGTGTAGTATAGAGCTGTGTCATATAAAACAATTAATGCAGTCGATAATTTAAAGATATCTGTTTGAGTTTCGGAGCATCCATTGCTTTAAATAAGTCAATGTGTATTTAGATGGTCCTACAGTCGGAGCTGCGCCGTTATGCATTTTAAATCATTGTTGCTTTGAATAGGTGTAAAAGGTAAAATGTGTTCAAACCTCTCGCGTTCATATTTGATTAGGGCAGCGTGTTGTTGTGATATGTTCTGTGAAATAGTTGAAGAAACTTCAATCTGGTATACAAGTCCCCAAAGGTGCCAATCTTTCATTTTTGTTCCACTTCTTTCTATTTTGAACTTTCAATTCAATATTCTGTGAATGAAAACAAATGAACGAGCCATAAACACAATTACGCTTTTTAATTCACATTTGATAATAAAACTAAAGTTTTGTAATGAAAGTTACTTTTGAGTAAAAGTAGAATTTACTGTAAAAAATTATTTAAAGCACTACCTATTTTTATTTTTAATTGAGAAATAAACAATGCGTGGATGTTTACATTTATTTTAAAACAGGTGTGTAAAGCACAGTTAATAAAAGGTCATTTTTTTCGCCAGAATTTAGCTAGACATTTTCAAAATCAAGCGGAATAAAGTTGGTTTAAAGAAACATAATACGCGAAAAACAGAAAACGGGCGTAAACATAGATGCACGTACAAACAATTACCAGTTTATATTCAAAATATGTATGAACTTTTACCTGATTATCGGGTTGCGATCCGATTTGTTTGCATCCGCTGTCTTCCTGATTTATCCAAAATTTTCGATCTCCGGATATGGATATCTTTTTCAATGGAAAGCACATCACCTACTAAGTTGACAATCAATATGTTATGGGATCTCTTAAGCATAACTTGTTCATTTTAAAAATACTAGGTTGGTGTATGTCACATGGTTTGTGTGTGTGTCTGCATGTGTACACTCTTAGAAATGAGAATACAGTGATTTAATAGCAAATACTGACGACTCACTAGATAAGCGTACGTCATGCCTTTGTGTATGTATTCTCGTTTGTTTTTGATTGAGGAGTAATCAACTACTGCACGTGTACACTCATCCCAGTGAAATTACAGCGATTTAGCAACATCTGACTATTCACTAGATAAGCGTATGCCACGTCTGTGCGCGGGAATGTGCAGCCGTTTCTGAGGCAATGGCGTGTGGAGTGGCCATAGCTGCGGTGATTCGGACACCACTCCGCCGGTAGCTGTGGAACTGTGGCCCGGCCTCTGGACGTCGACCTCCTGGTTCTGTTTCGGGACGGTGGTCGACGCTGGTCACGCCTGCTCTGGTCGCGTCTATTATGGACGGCATCGACTGAGGCCGAATTTGGCCTGACGGTGAGGCCCTCGAGCAGGCTGATGAGGCGCTCATTGGTGACATTTGTTCGGGCTGATGATGATGTGGATTGAGACTCGGACAGTCGTGAGGTGATGTAACCTTGCTCTGAGGCAGGTGGGCTGCAGTGGTGTTTGCTTCCACCACTTGTCTAGACGTGCCGGCAGTACGTCGTCTTGCACTTCAACGGATTCGCGCAGGAACGTGGCCATCTCTTGGAGTGCCGGAGGAAGCTTCTGTATGAATAGTTGCATCAAAATTTCCTTGGGCAAGTTGAATTCAGCGGCTTTCTGTTCCATTTCCCTGTATAGCTCGGAAGGCGTGCGGCTATCTAGGGACATCTGGCTCATCAATTCGGTAAGCCTCTCGTCCCGATCTGGTGTCAGGCCTTGCTTGACTGCGCGTTGCAGGCTCTGCTATGGCTGCAAACATGATCCCTCTAGTGTATTGATGCAGGATATCTTTGAGTCCGCGCCATCAAAAAATTGAACCCTCGTCTGTTATATTGGGCATCATGGCCAATAAAGTAACATCGTCGACCCACTCGTCAAGGTAGTCTGGATCGAATTGGCATATTTTGTACTGTGTCCATGTGGTGGTGCGGCCTGTTGCTGGGCTCGCCACCGGGCTTCCTGCATTTCCTGAGCTGGACGCCATCTTATGCGTGTGTGTGCTGTCGAGTATAGTTGGCAGTGTTACATCGTCCTCGCCCGCATCGTTTGGCTGTCTTTGAGAATTGTGATCTCGAGAGGGTGGTTCGCTGTGATTTGTGTCTCAGGATTTACTTTCTTGTGTGTTCTCCCTGCTTCACCGGATTCACTCTTGCGTGGCATTCATCTAAAATGCTTGATGTTTTCAAAAGCTAAATGCTGATTAATTCTTTGTTGGCTGTGAGTTCGACGAAACGGGGCACCATTTCTGTAGGAGGTTTTGTAGTTATTGTAATAGGTTTTGCGGGGTAGCTGTCTATTTAGTAGTATTATCCCATTCCTACATATCCATGGTGGCTATTGATACTACCCGTACTCATGATTAATCCCTGGCCTTTATCCGAAGAGTGAAGTGAGAAGGCTAGTCGGATCATCAAAATTTTATTGAATGTAATGTTGCAATGCTTGAATCAATTCACTGTTAAACCAAATAGACCGTGCTCTAGACAGCAACAAAATAATATACTGTTAACACAATTAAATGTCTTATACAAAAGTAGTTACAATAAACACAATCGGCTGAATCGTGATGAATTTATGCAAATGATTGAAAAAGTACGAGGTTATAAATCCAGACTGATTAGCAGTTTAGTTTAAAGTCACTGATAGTTGATGAAAAGAAACACAATAGTAAATACGAAAGGTCTTAGTAATATGGTTTATAGTCGCTGATAATTGATGAAATGAAATAATGTAAAATCAGTCATAATAAGCATCACAAATAATTAATCCACTGTAACTAGATTTTAAGTGTTAAATCACATAAATCCTTTGAACTGTAGAGTTTCGGACAAAGAATTGAGAAACACTTGAATTCTTGATCAGTAGAATCATAACTGAACTGTAAGTAGTTGTGTAAAAAATGGTTAAAGCATGTAAAACAAGTAAATGTAGTGTTTGAGAGTTGAGACACATAAATCCACTGCATGTTACGTGCGTATCGTGCGCGGGTGTGTATTATTATTAAACAAAACCTATTAATCACAAACAAATTTGCAGTTCAAGAAATCTCAATTAAAACTGCTTGAAACTAACAGAGATTGTTGCTAAAATCACAGTTACGAGAAATAATGTGTAATTAAAGCTGCAAGCAGCGATGAACGGGCCCTCGCACCCAGGCTCACCGCCAGCGGGTGACTTTAGGCAGACTGGACATTGCATGTTTTCGTATGAAACATGCTACTTCTTGTTGACAACAGGTGGCGCTATGATTATAACTGAATATTGGCCTTTAGATATCTTCAGGCCATGACTCTTTCCAAATATTTGAAGTTTGGTGCAGATTGGACATTGCATGTTTAAGTTAGTGTAAAACAAGCCATTTCCTGTTGCCAGCAGGTGGCGCTATGATTATAGTGGAATATTGACCTTCAGATGTGTTCAGGCCAAGACTCTTTTCGAACATGTGAAGTTTGGGGAAGATCGGACATCTTATGCCTGAGTTACAACAACTTCTATTCCCATGGCGAGACATCGAACTTTGTCACGGCGCCATGGCCACACCCTTTAATGAAACCTCAAGATGTTCACAATTTAACATCGCAAAGGCCTTTAGATTAGACTGACCAAAAAAAATTATAAAATGTCATAAAATTTCTAGGAGTAGTTTGTTACAGCGTAAAACATGTCACTTCCTGTTGCCAGCAGGTGGCGCTATAGCGATATCTGAATATGGGCATGTAGATATGTTCAGGTCAGGAGTCTTATCAAACATGTGAAGTTTGGGGCAGATTGGACATTGTATGTCTGAGTTATAGCAACTTCCTTTTTCATGGCGAAACATCGAAATTTGTCAGGCCGCCACAGACACGCCCTTCAACGAAAACTCAAGATCTTCGCAATTTAACATCGCAAAGGCCTTTAGATTAGGCATACCAAATTTGGTGTTGATCTGAATAAATCTCTAGGAGGAGTTCGTTAAAATACAAGGCATGCAAATGACAAAAATGATGCAAAATTTGCTCATAAAATTAAAAATAACCGACTTCCTGTTGGGTTTCGGATATTGCTCCAAGAGTCTTTTTTGTAGGTACTGATGCTTTACATATGTGTGCCAATTTTCGTGCATGCACGTGAAACACAGCTCGAGGGCTGTTGATTTTTTTAGGATATTTGGCGCTGTCGAGCCATTTTGCAACACCCTCTTCCGAAACCTATATCAGACGTAAATTTTCACCAGGTCTGACGCGTGTGCAAAGTTTCATGACTTTTCGAGCATGTTTAGGCCCTCAAAAATGCGATTCATTTTGGAGAAGAAGAAGAATAATAATAATAATAATAAACAAAGCAGATACAATAGGGTCCTCACACCATCGGTGCTCGGGCCCTAATAAAAACCAGAGTTAGACTATTTGACCTTAAAGAGAATTATATTTGTCAAAATTGAACATCGTTCGGTTGTAACGCGGGGCCGCGTGTTACAAAAGCACGTCGAGGAATTTCAAATTCATGATTTTCAATGTCCTTATTGAGCCACGTTTCAGGTAATAATATAAAAGCAAGATCGTTGATTGTTAAAAAATTATACAACAAAAGATGTTTGTACTTAATATTTCTAAAAGTTGCAAAAGATAATACTTTTATAAATTATGACTTATCTATATATTAAACGATATCGAATGATTTAACTCTTTTCGTTTCTTCATCGTTCTTTTGTTGAGTTTCATAACCACATCACTTTTCTCCGATTTCCACTATATTCAAAAGAGATGGGCGCACAAATACTCCATTGCTTTGTAGTTTTCATATTTATTGGAGAACTTAGTATGCTGGATTCCTCTGATTTGATGGTTCCTGCTCCGAATTATTTTTCAACTTGTTAAACAGTTCTTTCTTGGAGCTATTGATCTGCGGATGTACGAAGACTGGCCGAGGAGCACGTCTTCAGAACCCTGTTCGGGCAATAAATTAAGAAGTATGTATTAGGTTTTGCGAACCTAGTAACAAATTAGTTCAGTTGTGACCAGAAGGATAAACCAAAGACAGCATGAACGGAATGTATAATCTCATGCACATTCGTTTCGTGCTTGCTGGCGACTCATCAGTAGGAGCCGGTATTACGCCCTTTAACCACTTTATATTTGGTAGAATAATGTGGAATAATAGGACGGTACAATCTCCTAGACGAATGTGTAGATCTGTAATAGTGTGAGTTAGCATTGAAGTCGCATTGTCGTTGAATTTAGATGATGTTAGCTTCACTATTACAGGTCTACACATTCGTCTAGGAGATTGTACCGTCCTATTATTCCACATTCTTCTACCAAATATATAGTGGTTAAAGGGCGTAATACCGGCTCCTACTGATGAGTCGCCAGTAAGCACGAAACGAATGTGCATGAGATTATACATTCCGTTCATGCTGTCTTTGGTTTATCCTTCTGGTCACAACTGAACTAATTTGTTACTAGGTTCGCAAAACCTAATACATACTTGCATATATATTAGTTCTTCGCAACAAACAGTATTTAACTGCAATAAATTAAGAAGCTGACTAGTCGGACGTAGGTCCATGCCATACAGGAGTTGTTACTTACTTTACTTTACTTTACTGCGGCTGACTCCTTTTAGAGGATAAGCCGGCTCCATGGCGTTTCTTGGGAATTTTTTACGCAGACGTTCAGACAGATTCGCGTATTTTCGAACGCATTGCAAGGAGCACTAAAAGCAATGCATCGACTCAGTTGCCATTAATGCACGAGGATGCCAAAGCTGCTTTGCATTTTATTCTATCATACCGTTAGATTGGGGGTAGTGGGTAGTAGTCTGGCGCAAAGTTTATCCTATGAAATGGAAGGCAGTTTTAAAACGAGTGGATGAGAAGCATGTACCTCTATCAGTCATGGCCTCGTTGGAACATCATAATGTGCTATCCATGCGAAGATAAAAGCTTTAGTGACTTCATCGGCCGAAATGTTGCTAAGGGATAAAGCCGCAGGCCATCTATTTGATATGTCTATCATAGTTTGAAGATAGCTAAATCCTTGAACTTGAGTCAGATGAAGCACGTTGATGCCAACGATGGCTAGGCGTGATGTTATTGGTAAATGTTCCAGCTTCGCATGAGTGTGCCGTGCGATTTTGCTCTTTTTGCACATACTACATTCGGAGACACATCGCTTAGCGTTCTGCCTGAGTCTATGATTATAGAGTAAATCTGTAATAATTTTAACATTCGCCTTCTTACCTGGGTGAGAAATAGAGTGAATGGAGTCAAAAAACTTGCTCTGGAGATTCGTGGGAGAACTGGTTTGTGGAGCTGTGTACCCGTGAAATAGACAATAAGTAAACCTTACCAGAGTCGGCATAGGAACTTGGTGGGATGAAGAACTTTTAATCTTTGAATATGAGTGTCAACGAGTTGTTCTGTTCGTAAGAAGGACAGTGTTAATATAGGTGCATTGAGAGTCACGGAGTTGAATAAGAATGTCGAAGGCGAAGGTGGCTGTAGCAAGACATTTGGCCAGGAAAGTGCGGCTGCAATAATGATTTTTTCGCTTATTACTTAAAAAATGTCGAATTTTAATTCCCTCAGATATAATTTCTGCCTTTCTACCCAGACAAGGTACTTTGCGACCATTTAAGTCTCGTTTAAATGTACGCTAACTAATGGTGCGTGATTTTAAAAACAAAAAAATCTGCTGCTGCTTAGGATGCTAAGGAATTGGCGCACTGCCTCATGGATGGCGAGGAGTTTGCGACCAAAAGTATCGTATCTAGTTTATACTGGTTGAAGAATACGCGAGTCAAAAATAATGGTCTACCGATCTTCGTCAATCTCATGTTCCAAGGTAGTTCCATTTGCATATTCAGAAGCATCAGCTGTGAATAGAAAAGGTTGTTTGAAGTCTGGATGTGCTACAATTGTGGTATTTGTTAACGAGTTGATGGCGTGACGGAGTAATTATTCGTCACCAGACAACAAAGAAAAAGTGGAGCTTCTGCTTTGTCTTTTTTTATTCCGCGGTCGCCTACATAACGAATAAAGTTGTTTTTTGAAGGTCTGGAAGACACTTGTGATAGTAGATGAGAATTGTTAATATTTTCTGTACATCCGAGAAGGTCTTTCGTGACGCAATGCTCTCGATCATATGGGCTTTAGACGGCAAATGCTATATACCTTGTGGTGAAAGGCGATGATGCCATTGGAAGTCAACAGATGTAGTTGCAATTTGCGTTTTGTCACAATTGATCGTGAGTTCATGATCTAATAACTGTGATAGGACCTTTCTGAGTTGTTTGACACGAGAGTCTAAGTCTGAACTAAAAATCATTCTCATCATAGTATGAAATAAGGTATTCGGCGCCATTACGGAGTATGTTTTCTATAAACCTGAGAAATGTCAGAAATGGCACACTTATGACCAAAAGGCATATAAAGGTATTTCAAAATTCTGAAATTTGTTGATGACTGCGGTTTTTTATTTATCTTCTGGCGGTGCCGGTGGTCACAGAATTGAGCTTGCGATAAGCTCCACAGGCACTGTGTATGATCCGTTTGATTTAGTGACCAAATGTAATGGTGATACCCATGAACTTTCGATGGTCTGATGATGCCCTCGTCCAATTGCCTTGAAAACTCTTCTTGGGCAGCTTTCAGTTTAGCTGGAAGAAAAGTTATCTTCTTATGTGCGATAGGTTGACCTCCTGTGAGGATATGGTGCATCGTGTTGGAGACAAGTAGCTCCAACTTGCTGAGATCAAACGTTTTGTGTTCTCGAAGATCTGTCGATATTTCTGTAGACAGATGATATGGCTGTATGACATTTAACTCTAAACAGTGCTAGTCAAGTGCTCAGGAACTTTGCTCAAGTCCGGAAGAGGGCCCAATGTCCTTTTGGAAATTGAAAGATGATTATCACCTTTGCACGTGAAGAATATGCGCTCTTCCTTTAATGTTGCTTGTGGTCAGCCTAGGTAGGTAACTGGCATCCGTTCGGTAAATTTTCTCCGAAACATGCAAGCACTTTCGAAAATTATAAAAATAATTTCGGTGATTATATAGCACCCATTCTTTGGAGAATATTTCTGGCAGATTAGAGACTGAAAATCTTCAATTTTTGAAGCCAATGCGTCATGACTACTTTTGCAGCACTAGCCGGTGAACCCAATAGGGCTGACGAGAAATACATAAAGATCTAAATTCTTTAATTTTGCCGTAAATGTTATGACCACTTACATCACAATCTAATAAGCCTAAAATATCCAAATTTAAGACATTTAGACCAGAGCATTTCCCAAACATTTGAAGAAATTAAAATTCACACTAAGTTTAAATATACCAAACCAGTGACTTCATGACGTCGCACAGCAGATGGATGTCATTAGTTAACTCGTCACTAGCCTGACTGCAGACCGTTTTTCTTTACGTCGTCGCATACAGAAGGTCTGCATTACCTCTTGGAGCAGGAATTCTTCTATTTATCATAAGGATCGTTGGTTTCGAGGCGCGCAGTTGAACATCCTCTAGGTAGAGTTCAGACCGTTTGATTTCTGCACGTAGCCAATCAAGCATTTGTAGTTAGCGAATGGCATTGTGACTATTTCATAGAATGATTCTAGCGCATAAGCATCCTTGAATTCGAGGTGCGTACATGTCGAACCATTAGCATGGTCAGAATTGGTTATCCTTCAATGGATGGCATATTTCATGAACACAACTTTGTGCATTCAGATTGAAAATAGACACTAGAACATTATTTACTTGGCGATAAAGTTACTGAAAAGTAGCTTATAAAGAGTAACATTGTAGCTCAGCTTTAAAGCAATTTTTACGCGCACAGATATAACATTTCTATTCTTGACAAATGACGTCATACTACTGTCATCATGATTTCTCAATGTAAGATTATTCTAGTGCTTTTTTATAGATTTCACGTAATCATATGATTTATTTACGAAAAGGTGATTTTACTAAAACTGAAAGCGGTCTAATGGATGAAAAGCCTTTTCTAAATTACCCTGTGCTTTAGTTTATACCGATATATATTCTATAGGATTAGTGTTAATATTTGGCTTTAAAAATTGATTTAAATAAAGGTTGTCACTACCCGCGCAATCAAGGATCCATTAATTATATAAAGATTCAATTCGAAACCTCTTACTAAAGTGACGACGTGGCGTCTGTTCTATAATAACAGGTTCAAGTGGCCAATTGACAATTTTGGTCTAAAAAAGATTCCATATAGGTCCAACTAAAGGAAAAGATTACCAAAATAATGTGTTATTTATTATATAGTTGAAATATGTCTTTATCGTGCTGCTGTGTGGCTCAGTGGTTAAGGCCATAGACTCCGATGCAGACGTGCCCAGGTTCGAGTCCTGTCTGCGGCAAATTCTGGCCAGTACGTTATAAGTTTACATGAGGACGAAACCAGTCTACTGGATGAATTGCCTTTTCTACACTATACAATTCCTAGTTTATACTGACAAATGTATGTACCTAATGGGTCAGGTGTTTATATCAAGATCACAACCTTGATTATAGCAACAGTATTTGGATAGTTGATAATTAGGAAGAAACCGTTCTCCTCAATGAATTGCATTTGCTACATTCTACAATACTTGATTTATACTGAAAAAGGTAAATACATTGCTGTTGGTGCTTATATCAAACACGCAAACTTGATTCATATAAGTGTTAAAACTACATGTGAAAGCAATGATTGCTTATCTGTCTACAGCTTCTTTTCAATACCACTTCTCCATGTACAGTGTTGCCTGCATTATAATGGCAGTGTGTCAGTTGCTAGTCGAAACTTTAGGTGTAAAGAAACACCACATAGACTTCGTCTAAGGGAACTGCTAACCAAAGCAGAAGTTGGTATATAATTGAAAATTGGGTATATTGTATGGCAGATTCAGAATCAAATGTGCCTTGGTTAAAACCTTGTCAGTAGAAAAATACTGCAAAGTACTTGATGAGTTCCCCGCATGAATGAAACCGGTCTACTAGGTGAATAGCATTGGCTAACTTATACAGCGCTTAGTTTATACTGACAAATATATATATATATATATATATATATATATATATATATATATATATTATATAATAAATTTTCTAAATTTCTTTTCGGATCCACATTTATCTTAAAATATTATCATAACAAAATTTATTATTTTACAATTTCTTGAGAATATACCCTAGTAATATTTCGCTATCGGTGGATTCACATTATATTGCTCAATTCTTTACTAATAATGTTACTCGGAAATAGTTAATTTAACCAGGATTTGGCATCAATTACTTTAGTTTCATGTCAATAAAATTACACATACAGTTTATATTTTAAGTAATAATTTACAATGTTAAACAAATCTACACACACACAAAACCCATATATATATATATATATATATATATATATATATATATATATATATATATATATATATATATATATATAAATATATATATATATAATGCATGACGATGGCTTATCGACTGAATTTTCAGTATGTGTTAGTGGAACATAATAATTTCACTTTGATGACCTTATACGTGCACATGCGTGAAAATATGACACACTCGTGAAATAACTGTTATAGTCAAGAGATCTATCAGCAATTAGAAACGAAACCGTTTGAACGAAATTTAACGCTTGAATTAAAAATTCTTTAAATCAAGTTTGCGAGCTTGAAGTAAACACCAATCCCATTGTATTTAACCAGTCATCAAACAACATAACAAAACAACCGCCAGCCGCAACGCACTGACGCGTTTTGACCTTCCATGTTCATCTATAGAGTACGACGGCAAACTGACTATCGAGGATCAAACCGCATTGAATATATATGTAAATCAAATTTAGATATGCGGCTCTCACCTCTAGCAGTCTCGCATACATTGAACTTGACTCGAAATGTCGGCTGCACAATTTCTATGCAGCCAGAATATATGGATTTACTGGAGTAACAGGTGTTCAGAAATTGTTGTAATTCTCAATTTCGGTGAACTTTAGCATAAATTGATATCCATCAGGTTGGTATCATGTACCGACTCGGAAACCATAGTGTTAGTACCATGTACCTTTTCGGTACAATAATGTTGGTATCGGTTACTAACACAATAGCCATAGTGTTAGTATCCTTTACAGACTCTGTATATGTATTATATAGTGTGAGTTAGCGTTGAAGTCGCATTGTCGTAGACTTTATATGATGTTAGCTTCACTATTGCAGGTTTACACATTCGTCTAGGAGATTGTACCGTCCTATTATCCCACATTCTTGACCAAATATATAGTGGTTAAAGGGCGTAATACCGGCTCCTACTGATGAGTCGCCAGTAAGCACGAAACGAATGTGCATGAAATTAAACTTTCCGTTCATGCTGCCTTTGGTTTATCCTTCTGGTCACAACTGAACTAATTTGTTACTAGGTTCGCAACACCTAATACATACTTGCATATATATTAGCTCTCCGCAACAAACAATATTTAACGAACATTAACTGTTTGCAGCTTTCGCCACATATACATATATAGGCAATACAATTTAAACAATAATTGATTGCGCGGGTGGTGCTTACTTATTAAGCACGAAACGAATGTGAATGAGATTATACTTTCCGTTCATGCTGCCTTTGGTTTATCCTTCTGGTCACAACTGAACTAATTTGTTCTCCTACTGATGAGTCGCCAGTAAGCACGAAACGAATGTGCATGAGATTATACTTTCCGTTCATGCTGCCTTTGGTTTATCCTTCTGGTCACAACTGAACTAATTTGTTATTAGGTTCGCAAAACCTAATCCATACTTGCATATATATAAGGTCTTCGCAACAAACAGTATTTAACTGTAAAAAACAAAGTGGCAGCTGCAACTCCACGCATGGGTCCCGTTACAACATCTGGCAGGAGCGACATACCGTACTGGAATTCTTCGCGGCATAATAATCAATTCCGCGACAGAAGGCAACAACCAGTGGCCTGGAAGCAAAGCCAATATATAAGGACTCCAGCTCCGACGAATACGGCGTATAAGCGTCAGCAAAACCAATGTACTGCTCCTCGAGAACGGCCAGTTCAGTGGGGAAACAGGGTTCACAACCTCACAAATAAAGGTGGGCGAGATCAGGGCACAAATATTAATCCTTCGGAGGCTCCGAGGGGTAGATCGAATGAAGACCAGCAGAACAAACAAAAAAGTGGTCCGAACCAGATGACCTTTGAAGAAAAGGAAGTGTGGGAAACATTGCCAAATGTAAGGATTTTTATTAAAGTTACATTTTTAGAACTCTTCAACGGACAGCCAGTAATAATGCAATTGGATACTGGAGCTGATGTGTCGGTATTACCACTGACTTGGCCATTGAACAACGTAAAACCTACGAGAGCAAGTTTATGTCAGGCATCGGGCGCATCGATGGTGGCTGCGGGCGAGTGGGACACGAAGTTGTTAATAAATGAAAATGTCTATCATATGTCTTTTGTTGTTGCGAATACGCAAACGCCCTTATTGGGACTTGATTTCATTAGAAAATGGGTTAAGACAATAGACTGTCAAAATAAGCGTGTATGCATATCGAGGCCTGAGAGAATAAATTCAATAAAGTCAATATGTACCCCTAAGATGCAGGAGGAGACCAGTTGTCTGCCTGGGTGGTGGAAAAATCTTCGAAACCAATATAACATTATATTCCAACTGCCTGATTGCAGCGAATGTCCAGGGCCGACGGTCGACCAGTTTAAGCTATGGCTAGAACTAAATGAAGGTTACGAACCACCAAAAGTATATGGTGCTCCTCCAAAGAAATTAGCAGCAGCGACTCGAGCAACCCAAGAAATGATAGAAGCCGGCGTTCTTGAACCGTCATCATCTGTTTTTCGTGCTCCGATGGTTTACGTTACGAAAAAGGATGGTTCGCTCCGACCGGCGGCTGATTTCAGGCAATTGAACTCAGTGACTAAACCAGACCCGTATCCCATGCCGGCTCTGCGTGATCTGTTCCTACAGCTAGCGGGAGGCAAATGGTTTGCCGTGCTTGATCTTAAACAGGGATTTTGGCAAATAGGCGTGCGGCCCGAAGACCGATGGAAGTTAGCGGTACAAGTACCCCAAGGTCATTTCCAATTCACCCGGGTACCATTTGGCCTTAAAAACGCACCGAAAGTGTTCCAAAGAATGATGGACTCGTTCGTGTCTGACTTAACTTGTACAACAGCTTACGTGGACGATGTTATTATATGGGCCACTACTGAACACGAATTACGTGTTAGGCTGCAGAAGATGTTGGCCAAAGCTGTAGAATGGCGATTACACTTTAATCCAGAAAAGGTTCAGATAGGTCGAGAAGTGCGGTTCCTGGGGCACTTAGTCTCAGTGGAGGGATGCATGCCGTTAGATTCGAATGTACAGCCTATCAAGGATTATCCGGTGCCTACTACTAGAAAACAATTGCGCCGGTTTATTGGTATGGTGAATTTCTATAGACCATACCTCGCAGGGATGGCGGTTACGCAACAACCCTTATCTAAGTTAACTAGTGCCAAGATACCGTTTCGTTGGACGGAGGAGGCTCAAGAAGCGTTTGTGCTATGCAAGCAGAAATTAATAGAGGCAACTATTTTGACTTTCCCGGTAGGTAATATGTCAATTGTTACAGACGCGTCAGATATTGGGATAGGAGCGGTGTTACAAGCTGACGGACGTCCTGCGCAATATATAAGTCGCACACTCACTAAGGCGGAACAGAACTATACCGTCACAGAAAAGGAATTACTTGCCGTACAATGGGCGCTACGGAAGTTTAGATATTTTGTCATCGGGGGACACGTAGACGTCTTTACCGACCACAAAGCGCTAGTGCATTGGAGATCACTATGTATTGAGAAGAAACGAGTACATCGAGCCATTGAAGAACTGGAAGAATACGATATATCAATTCATCATAGAGCAGGAATCGAGAATGCGGCAGCCGATGCGCTCAGCAGAATTTCCGCTGTGCGGGTTTCGCCACTTATAAAAGTCTCTGAAGAACAAGGAAGAGATGCCACGTGTCAGGAAATAGTCAATCAATTAAAAAACGGCACAGTGGTGTCTGCACCATATAAAACGTTGAGCCTACAGAACGGCCTGTTGGTGCGGAAAGAAGGAAAAACAGTGCAATGGTTTGTGCCAGAATCTATAAGAACAGAATTAATGGCCTTTTGGCATGAAACGTTGGGACATCCCGGCGCTGGGCGGCTCATTGAGACATTGCAGTCACGATTGTATTGGCCTGGCATGTCCAAAGAAATTCGTAGCTATTGTCAACTGTGCACTACATGCCAACGTTGTAAACCACGAAAACGAGAAAAAGTCACTCCGATTGCTTTCAATGCCACTGCAGGGAACGAGTTTCTGCATATCGACCTGGTAGGTCTACTGCTGGTAGCTCGCGGCGGGGTGTCCTATGTGCTTTCCATGGTCGATAAGTTTACCCGATGGGTCGAGTTTGTACCACTGAAGAAGATCACAACAGAAAAGATTATAACGTGCTTAGAAGAGCGATGGCTCAGTCGATTCGGTGCACCACAAGTTATTGTTACCGATCAAGGCGCACAGTGTGAGTCGAAAGATTTTAATCAGTGGTGCAAAGACCTTCACATAAAGCATTCCCGCATAGCCACTTATCACACGCAAACCAATGCGACTGCTGAGCGCGCACATAGGACGATGAAAGAGGTACTGCAATGTTGGTGCCACGAGAGCCCGGGAACGTGGAGAGACAAATTACATTTGGTCGAGCGGGCCATGCGCTTTACAGCCTCAACAGGTACAGGATTCGCTCCAACGACCATGGTCTATGGAGGACACATAAGACTGCCAGGTGAACCTGTAATCCAAGGATCCCATGAGCGCTGCACCATAGCGGATATTCAGGAGCGATTAAAACAGTTAACTGAATACGTTGGCGCCACACAGCGACAAAGCTATGCAAGGCAACCGACACGCACTCGCCTAAAGGTCGGCGACTATGTCATGGTCGCGAAGGTCGAGCCCATGGCACTGCAGGCTGTCAATGATGGGCCGTATCGCGTGGAGAGGGTGGACTCAGAGCACAATACTGTTTTTGTTAGCATGCCCGATGGACCACGAGCTGTTGCACTGGATCGTTTAAGCAGAGTGCCAAAGCCGATTCCTGAGGGGGGGGGGAGATGTGGCAATAGCCACCTTTAAGACAAATAATGAACAAAGAGTCTTATCTAGGGCAGACATTATTTCAACAGAAATTCCTCGCAGAAGCGCCCGTATAAGAATGAAGCAGTCAGCCCAATGATAAAAGCAGACTTCGAGCCGAATTGAACATAAATTAATTAATATTTGTAAATTTGTTTTATTAAATCGATGCTCGTTATGCGAGCAAAATTCTATATATAATTGAGTAAAAATAAAGCATGTGTGGTACATTTCAAATGGCTTCTGATGGGTTGGAAACGTTGATTCAGGGACTGACTTCTCAAATGAATAATTTAACTGCAGAATTAGGCATAATTATGTCTCGTCTGGACGATACGCTGATAATAAACACAGACGACATACGTGTACGTGGACCATCCAATATAGGTGGACACAACAGTACCTTAAAGATATTAAATTTGTCTTCCTGCTTAGTTTGGTGTTCAGGAATATCATGCCACTTCATCAGATTTATGTGCCTCATATTAGGATTAAATTTAATTGCGCCATCCACCATTTTTTAAAATATTAACTAATGAGAGTAACGAGTATTCTTCAATATTTCACACACACACACACTGCCTAATTCCAACACAGTACGTTTTAGGTCCATTAATTTAAGGCTTCTAAATTTTAATAAAATGAATTTTGCGATTTGCATGCAATACGAATGATTTGACATTAAATTAAGGCGGATCCCAAATAAGCGACCTTTCTAATAATATCTCTTTCTACTTTCTGTCCAGTTCTAATTAACTTAGAGCATCAAAACCAGTAATTCTCTGCCTGAATCGACGCAATCGTAAACTGACGTTCAATAACGTGATTGTACAAATTTAAGATAATTAGCATGCCAACATCAACATAGTTCCAAATCATTAACTAGAACAGTAGATAAAATTTAATTCTTCACTGGCGTCTTAATTAAATGTTAATTTTCCTAAGAGTAAAAAACGTTTTTATAATAGTGGAACAAGCAATATATATATATATATATATATATATATATATATATATATATATATATATATATATATATATATATATATATATATGCAAACAACACACACAAACACAAACATACACTTATCAAACAGCCAAAACAGAAACAGAATTAAAAGCGAGTCAGATTTGTTACCACTAACATAATCAATTGAAAACCCAGAATGTATATAAATGTATGATTGTATAGCGATGATTAGTATTCACTAAATAAATGGCCTTTATCACTTTGTTATTAATGTGTTTTTTCTTCATAATTAGATATATATATATATATATATATATATATATATATATATATATATATATATATATATATATAAGAACAAAACAACGTACTCCATGGAATAACATTTATTAATAAATCTTATTTCTACCAGTATCTACAGCCATTGTTCTGGATTCGTTAGTATATTCGTTCATCCAATCTCACTGTACATTTGTTGTAACCAATCTCCTCTTCGTTATTCTAGCCTTTGTTTTGTGCAATTTAGACCACTACTTTTGTGCAATTTAGACCACTCCTTTTGCGTAACGTCATTTGGTGTGTCATCGCTTTCATTGTAATTGCGTCCGTAATTGATGTATGTGTCGTATTTTGCGAAGCGTTGGCTATTTTTAAAGGCATGTCAGTTATGTCTTTTTTCCAGTCCAATTTAATTTCTTTTTGAATTATTTTCTGCACGTTTAAGCAGGGCTTCAGCTTATTAATTGCAATAGCTTCAAAAGCCAGAAGCATTTTCTCTGTTTTTGCCTTGTAGAGAACTGAAAAATTGTTACTACTAACAGCATGACCTGTGAGTAGTACATGTTCGCAAATTGCTGATTTTTGTGCAGGAGCTGCACCCCTCTTTAATAGTTTTTGAGGGAGATGCTGATTTATTCTAGTTTCGAGCCTCTTTTTTGATCTGCCGATGTACTGAGCGTTGCAGGTACATTGAAATTTGTATACAGACAAAGGTGTTGACGTCACAGAGAGGCTATCTTTTTCATTCGTGCGCATCAGTTTTGTTGTGTTGAACACCACTCTCACCTGTATTGATGGAAACTGTGCTTTTGTCGCTCGAATTACTTTTCGTTTGAAGATTTCCGCTGGAAGATCACCTCCAAAGGGAACACTAAGCGTTACTATCTGGGGAGTTTGATTTTCTTCCAAATTGGCCACGATTTTGTTGCGTTGCCTCAAGTTGTATTCAATGAACCAGTCCGGATAGCCATTATTTCTCAACGCTTCGCGAAGCAAATTTAGCTCTACTTCAATGTTGTCCGGTGAACAAATCCTGCGTATTCGTGTGCCCAAATTCATTATTAGGTTTCTTTTGTACGCCCTTGGCACACTACTCATATAATGGACATATTGTCCAGTCCAGCTTGATTTCTTGTGAACTGACCTTGAGAGAGTACCTTCTTCATCTCTCGTTATTCCTACATCTAGGAAGGATAAATATCCGTCTTTTTCTTCTTCTTTTGTAAACTTGATTGCCTGGTCTACCTTGTTTATGTGATGTAGCAGTGAACCTGTATCTTCATCCTTTTCAACGACCATGAAAGTATCGTCAGCGTAGCGCACGTAAAAAATGAGCTCCATTGATAAATGGTTTCGAACCAGTTGTTTCTAAATCGTGCATGCGTCAATACCGGTTCGTCACATACCGTCAATTTGTAATTTGAATTGTACGTTGGATGTGCATAATAGAAGCGTAGTTTCTTCATGTCGTCCACTTCTATCAGTGTTTCTGCGTATATATTCACACATAGGATATTTATAGTTTTGTTTACTGGAACGCTGTAAAGAACAGGGACACCATTTTCCTCTCTTCGGGCCGCATTACGAATTGAAGGCTATAATCCGGCATAATAGTCTGGCTGCCTTGAAGCTGCGGGAATCTATCATAGATGTAAAATGGGCCTGAAAGGCGGAAGTTCTTCATTGTTGGTCATTTTGTGAACCTTGGGCAACTCCATATAATATCGGCTGCGTTGAACCTACGGGCTTAGCGTGTTTGCACTCTGTAATAAAAGCATTTTTGTGCTCTGCGTCGATATCTTGTTTAGCGCCTCGACCTTCGAAAATAATTCGGTTTCTAGAATCTTTTCGCTAAGTGGAATTTTTCTCATTGGGCCGTGGTGTCGCGTTGTACCTCTTCGCGTTTAAATTTTTGATTTGTCATATTTTCATCCACATTCAGAATTTAGAAACATCGCCTCGACTCTGTCCGTATAGTTCATTAACATCTGCTGCTTCCTCGTCCCTTTGTCTGCCGATTTTCTATGAGTCTCGGACTTGCTTTATATACTCAAATGAACGTTAGTTAGGGCAAGTGCGATATATGATGGGGGTGTTGAAAATATGCATAGTCAATTTATTATGTAATCAGTACTGTAGGTCTCGACAGGCAACGCCTGACCCATTAATACTTTTCGATACATATGTCAGTATAAACTACGAATTGTATAGTGTAGAAAGGTCAATTCATCCAGTAGACCGGTTTCGAAATCCTGAGTTAATTATCAAGTGTCTACATTGTATTTGCGTGATGGATATGAATCTAAGTATCGGTCTACAAATCTGGTAGTAGCCAACCACTGAAAGATCTTCTACGATTTTTTAGTTTTGCTCTGCTGTAGCTCGTCTCAGTCTCTTTTCTAGATGCCTTTTGGCGACCAGTTTATTGCCTTTGAATGTAGCGCACATATTGGACTATACGCACTTCGGAGGTCTCGATTTAAAGAGCGAGATGTCGTATTTTTCATTCGATTTGTGTTTTGTGGCATCTTCAAAGAAGCATCTCCATTTGATGCCTGCATATGCATTTCTTCACGTTCAGTTTATTCTAGTTTTTGTTATGCAGTATTTCGGTCCAAGAGAGAGAACTTCATTTTGATGTTTTGTTGTGATTTATGTCGGTGTAATTAAGTAAATAACTTTGCCTGGATTCTCAGGAAACTTTTTGAGCTTAGAACATTGCACTGCATTCCGCGCTAGAGTGGTGTTCAACACAACAAAACTGATGCGCACGAATGAAAAAGATAGCCTCTCTGTGACGTCAACACCTTTGTCTGTATACAATTTTCAATGTACCTGCAACGCTCAGTACATCGGCAGATCAAAAAAGAGGCTCGAAACTAGAATAAATCAGCATCTCCCTCAAAAACTATTAAAGAGGGGTGCAGCTCCTGCACAAAAATCAGCAATTTGCGAACATGTACTACTCACAGGTCATGCTGTTAGTAGTAACAATTTTTCAGTTCTCTACAAGGCAAAAACAGAGAAAATGCTTCTGGCTTTTGAAGCTATTGCAATTAATAAGCTGAAGCCCTGCTTAAACGTGCAGAAAATAATTCAAAAAGAAATTAAATTGGACTGGAACAAAGACATAACTGACATGCCTTTAAAAATAGCCAACGCTTCGCAAAATACGACACATACATCAATTACGGACGCAATTACAATGAAAGCGATGACACACCAAATGACGTTACGCAAAAGGAGTGGTCTAAATTGCACAAAAGTAGTGGTCTAAATTGCACAAAACAAAGGCTAGAATAACGAAGAGGAGATTGGTTACAACAAATGTACAGTGAGATTGGATGAACGAATATACTAACGAATCCAGAACAATGGCTGTAGATACTGGTAGAAATAAGATTTATTAATAAATGTTATTCCATGGAGTACGTTGTTTTGCTCTTACATTTTTAAAAATGGCGAAATTAGAAACTATCAATATATATATATATATATATATATATATATATATAGAGTAAAATTGAAGGCAGTGGAGACAATGGCCAGGTTACAAATCTATTCCGTATCGCAAAACATGTTTTACATTTAAGTGGTATCCTTGCTAATCTTGTACATTATATGCAAGCTCTTTATACAAAAATTTCTTGTTCCAAATCTTAAAATTCTATTTATGCCATTATAAAATAATCCTACATATATTAAGGATCTAGGCATCGAAGTTCTACCAGGCGGTAGATTAGTTAACCTTGATTATGCAGACGGTGTCATATTATTATACGTTGACCGTACGTTGTTTTGTTCTTACATTTTAAAAAATGGTGAAATTAGAAACTATCAATTTATTGAAATACCGTGGTCACCCTATTCCACGTAAAACAATCAATGCATATATATCCTATTCGTGTAGATATGGTGAATGTGTGGAACGTGTGATGTATTATAAAAATTGTCTATGTGAGGAAACAATCCCAACTTACGTGATTAAGCGTTGGAAAAGTACCAATCAGCATCAATCAGAGAATATTCATCGGCGCATTCTTGAAAATGTCATCGAAGAAGAAGAAGCAAAAGCGGATAGCTACAAACTTAAATGTCTATCTATAGAGTCTAAACTGCAGATGTTAGAAGATGAAATTCGAATTAATTTTTTAAAAGAGATAGCATGGATTACAGAAGGTGCGAGGAAGAGAGAGATTAAAAAACTAGCGCGGAATGCAGTGCAATGTTCTAAGCTCAAAAAGTTTCCTGAGAATCCAGGCAAATTTATTTTTAATTACACCGACATAAATCTAACAAAACATCAAAATGAAGTTCTCTCTCTTGGACCGAAATACTGCATAACAAAAACTAGAATAAACGAACGTGAAGAAATGCATATGCAGGCATCAATGGAATGCTTCTTTGAAGATGCCACAAAACACAAATCAAATGAAAAATACGACATCTCGCTCTTTAAATCGGACCTCCGAAGTGCGTATGGCCAATATATGCGCACATTCAAAGGCAATAAACTGGTCACCAAAAGGCATCTAGAAGAACTGAATGAGCTACAACGAAACAAACAAGTCGGCAGGATAGCTCAGTGTTTAGAGCACCAGATTCCGAAGCAGACGTGCCCAGGTTCGTATCCTGTCCGCGGCAAATTCTGGCCAGTACTTGATGAGTTCCCAATAAGGACGAAACCGGTCTACTGGATGAATTGCCTTTTCTACACTATACAATTCTTAGTTTATACCGACATATGTAAGTAATTAATGGGTCAGGTGTTTATATCAAGACCGCAACCTTGATTATAATAATTGTTATCACCACCCGCGCAACCAATGTTCGTTTAATTATATAAACAAGTCAGACTCATGAAGCCAGACAAAGGGACAGGCGTAGTGCTAATGAACTATACGGACTATAGTCAGGCGATGTTACAAATTCTGAATGACAAATCAAAATTTAAACGCGAAGAGGTACAACGCGACACTACGGCAAAACTAGAAAATTCCATAACGAAGATTCTAAACCGAATTATTTCGAAGGTCGAGGCTAAACAAGAAATCGACATAGAGCACAAAAATGCTTTTATTACAGAATGCAAACATGCCAAGCCCGTAGGTTCAACGCAACCGATATTATATGGGTTGCCCAAGGTTCACAAAATGACCAACAATGAAGGACTTCCGCCTTTCAGGCCCATTTTATCTATGATAAATTCCCCACAGCACAAGGCAGCCAGACTATTATGCCGGATTATAAAGCCTATCATGAAAGGAAGAATAGACCACGTTGTACAGGATAGCTTTCAATTCGTAGAAAAAATTCGCGACCTAAATTTGAAAGAGAGGAAAATGGTGTCCCTCGATATAAAGTCACTCTTTACTAGCATTCCAGTAAATAAAACTATAAATATCCTTTGTGAATATATACGATCATCAGGAGCGGAAACACTGATAGAAGTGGACGACATGAGAAAACTACTTCTATTATGCACATCCAACGTACAATTCGTATTCCAAGGAGTCTTCTACAGACAAATTGACGGCATAGGTATGGGTAGTCCTCTTGGACCAGTATTGGCAGACACATACATGCACCATTTTGAAACAACTGGTTTAAAACCATTTATCAATGGAGCTCATTTTTACGTGCGCTACGTTGACGATACTTTCATGGTCGTTGAAAAGGATGAAGATACAAATTCACTGCTACATCACATAAACAAGGTAGACCAGGCAATCAAGTTTACAATAGAAGAAGAAAAAGACGGATATTTATCCTTCCTAGATGTAGGAATAACGAGAGATGAAGAAGGTACTCTCTCAAGGTCAGTTCACAAGAAATCAAGCTGGACTGGACAATATATCCATTATATGAGTAGTGTGCCAAGGGCGTACAAAAGGAACCTAATAATAAATTTGGGCACACGAATACGCAGGATTTGTTCACCGGACAACATTGAAGTAGAGCTAAATTTGCTTCGCGAAGCGTTGAGAAATAATGGCTATCCGGACTGGTTCATCGAATACAACTTGAGGCAACGCAACAAAATCGTGGCCAATTTGGAGGAAAATCAAAACTCCCCAGATAGTAACGCTTAGTGTTCCCTTTGGAGGTGATCTTCCAGCGGAAATCTTCAAACGAAAAGTAATTCGAGCGACAAAAGCACAGTTTCCATCAATACAGGTGAGAGTGGTGTTCAACACAACAAAACTGATGCGCACGAATGAAAAAGATAGCCTCTCTGTGACGTCAACACCTTTGTCTGTATACAAATTTCAATGTACCTGCAACGCTCAGTACATCGGCAGATCAAAAAAG